>JADRCD010233365.1:36853-56906 GCA_019843815.1 Montemys delectorum | reverse complement strand
CTCTCTCTCTCTCTCTCTCTCTCTCTCTCTCTCTCTCTCTCTCTCTCTCTCTCTGTCTCTGTCTCTCTGTCTCTCTCTCACACATACACACACAAGCAAGCAGGGCGTGAACAGAGAGATCTCTTAGAATAGCAAGCAAGCAGAATATAGACAGAGAAATCTCCAGAGAGAAAGCAGATGGAAAAGCTGAATCAAGCTTTATCATCAGCTTGTACCCATGATCTGACTTCAGGTCGTTCTTTTGCAGCTCCCAGACACCCCTTCCCTCAGAACCCCTCTCCAACTGAGGCTGGTCCAGGCCTTTAGCCTCTCAAAGAGCTATTCCCTGTCTGCCTCTGTAACAGAATTAACATCCTGAAAAACAACAGAACTTTGGAAGATACGAACATAGCAAAACCGTGTTTGCACCATTCAAGAGCCAAAACTAAAGCTATATCAAATTACACCTAAGGCACAAGGCCTGGCTGCCACCCGCTTCTCTGATGTACCCACCCTGCCTATGTGTTTTAAAACTGATTTATGACTTTCTTTGTTCTGCTACTACAGAACTTCATGAAACTGCTTCCTCCTGAGAACATGGACTCTAGGGTGACCTCCTTCATCTTCTTCGGGACCTTTGTCAGTCGTATTTGGCTCTCGACTATTTTTTATTCTGTTTGAGGAGAGAGCTATGTTTTGTTTGCTTGTTTTGTTTGTTATTTGTGCATCCACAGCAGTGATCCTGGAAGAATGAATGCTGTCGGAGAAGGCAAGGCAGCTGGGGACAAGCATGTGTGTGTGTGTGTGTGTGTGTGTGTGTGTGTGTGTGTGTGTGTGGCAGGGGGGGGGTTGGGTTGCTCACTGCATTAGGAATGGATATTTGCAGAGGCAGTGTTGATAAAGGGTGACCTTGCAGCAGAGGATCTTGTTGGCCAACATCTTATCTGAACCAGGTGTTGGCATTTGATTCTTTGGGTATGCGTGACCTGATCTGACCCCTGTGTGAGAGAGAGTCATGGCCCATGAACTTTCCTTCAGGACAGAATCCTGTCCTCAGCACCCAAGGCAGCTCATGATGCGTTCTACATACTCAGTGACTATTGGTGGGCAGTTTGTTTGGTTTGGTGCTAGGAGTTGAACCCAGGGCTTTGTTTATGCTTGGGGAATGTTCTACCACAGAGCTGCACCTCACCCTCTTCACCCACAGAGCTGCATCTCACCCTCTTCACCCCTAGCTTCTTTTTAAAATCTACTTACTCTTCTTGCACTTGTTTGGAGGTTTTGTCTGCTGTGTCTCCGTGCTTGCCTGGTGCCAGCAGAGGCCAGGAGAATGTTGAGTCCCTTAGAAATGGAATTAAGGATGATTGTGAGGTGCCATGTAGGTGCTTGGGTCCTCTGCAAGAGCAGCCAGTACTCTTAACTGATGAGTTATTTCTCCAGCTCCCCCAAACCTCAATCTCTTTTCATACCAATAACCTCCCACTCTACAAATGCTCCTTGCTTCGTGCACTGACTGGAGAAGTGGGAGCTAGTTGTTAAGGACTCGGGGTTTGGGGGTCAGACTTCCTGGGTTTCAACTCCAATGTGACCAATAAATAGTGAACCATGTATTCTTGGGAGAATTCTTGAATTCCTTTGGGTTCTAGCATTTTCATATCCCAGATTGCATATGTAATATTGCCTGCTTCCTTGACTCCTTGCAGGGGGTTATGGGTTAAATTGTATTCTTCCAAAAAAAAAAAAAAAAGCTAATACCTTGACTTTTAATTCCTCAAAATCTCAATCTATTTCAAAATAAAGGCTTCAAAAATAGTAACCAAGTTTTTAGGGTCAGCTCTAGTATATCTATCTGGTCCCTTATTAAAAAGGGATGTCTGCGCTGGAGAGACAGCTCAAAGGGTAAAAGCACTTGCTGCCAAAACTGACAAGACAGGAGAGAACTGACTTTCATCTCTTGCCCTCTGACCTCCATACACATGCCCCACCCACTTCTAACACTCACAAGATAAATGAATTGATTTTAAAAGTCAAAAGGGAGAATTTGGACAGAGAGATGCAAACGTGCATCCAGAAAGAAGTCCTTGTGAAGGCTGGAATTACATTGCTGTAAGCCAAGCAAATTTTGGTACTACCAGAAGCTGGAAGAAGCCAGGAACTCTCTCTTCCCAGATGCTCAGGGGAAGCATGATCTTGCCAACACTTGGATTTCTGACTTCCAGCTTATAGAATGGAACTTCCTCTTGTTCTCAATCACTAAGCTTTAGGAAGCTAACACCTAGATTAGATGAGTCCGTTGGTATAGAATGGAAGACTACAGTTGATTAGCATAAAATACTGTATAAATGTTAATGCCATATCTCATAGAGCTTCTTTTAGGGGAGGGATGGAGTGCTGGGGGTTGAGCCAGGCTTGCACATGCCGATAGGTGCTCTACCACTAAGCTATAGTTCCAGCTCCCTCCATGTTGTTTTTATTGACTGTATACTAATCTGTAGGACCGGCAGAATTTATCGTTCCATGTTTGACTATAATCAAAATAATACATTGTTAAAACTAATTCTAAAGTGCTTATATAACTAAAGATCCTCCATTCAGTTTTAAATACTTTTGAAAGTCAAATATTTTCAGTTATTTGGCTCCTCTCACTGACACATGTTTTCTTGCTTGTAAGTCGTGTGCTTACACATCTGTTTAGTGAGCTATCAGTTTGGGGTACTTTCTTCTGCCTCTGTGTTATGACAACTGAAAACATTGGTTTCTGACACCCCCTACCCCATACTTTTCTCTTTTATCATCTTTACAATATAATTATAGAACCATTTTTAGTTATGTAACAGACAGTTAAAATAGGCTTTTGTGTCTCTGGTATTCAATGAGGATTCCAAAGCTGGAAACAATAGAAATAAAGAACCTCACATCCTAAGGTAGAGATTCTTCACAGTCCCTGTAGGATTTCAGATGAAATGGTTCCCAAATGATTCTTCCAGCCAAGGGCACTAAACACCTCTTGTCCAGAAAGGGAGATGGCTGAGAATTCCTGGGGCTCTAGAGAGCAAGTAATGGCATTGCTTCAGACAAGATCATTGGTGTTGTGTTCCCCTCTGTGCCCTCAGTACTGGATGTCTCTCAAGTATCTTAGGCCAAATGAGGGGGATCCCAAGGAAGGGACTCCCTCGAGTGTGTCTCTAAGAGTTTCCATTGAGTGACATCTGGAAACTGATAGAGCAGAAGATTCAGGTGGAGCCAGAATTTTCAAGCTGTAGCAGAGGAGTATAGTTTTCTGTGGATCAGAGTGTATAACACACACACACACACACACACACACACACACACACACACAGAGAGAGAGAGAGAGAGAGAGAGAGAGAGAGAGAGAGAGAGAGAGACAGAGAGAGAGAGAGAGACAGACAGACAGACAGACAGACAGACAGACAGAGAGAAAGAGACACACACAGAGACACATAGAGAGACACACACACAGGGAGAGAGAGACAGAGACAGAGAGAGACACACACAGAGAGGGAGAGAAAGATACAGAGAGAGACAGAGAGTAGAGAGAGACACAGAGAAAGGGGGAGAGAGAGAGACAAAGAGAGAGAGATGGGGAGGAGAGAAAGAGAGAGAGAGAGAGAGAGAGAGAGAGAGAGAGAGAGAGAAAGAGAGAGCAATCTTATGTGTTATTTCAGACCCAATTCTCCTAAAAGTAAGTGTTCCTCTCTGGAATTTGCATCTATTTGGGAAGGCTGTGTTTTATTTGGCATCCCTACCCGCACAAACTTGAAGCCATGTTAGCCCAAACCATGAGCAAGGAGACATACAAACTGGGTCAAACTGGATGTTATAATATTAGATTAAAATGAACTTTAGAGTCTCCCAGAGGTGGGGGAAGACTATTCATTAATAACACAAGAGTGCTTAGAAAGGCTATAGAAACTAATGCTGCAACTGAGGGGGACAGACAGGTTTGTAGCTGGAACATTCCACACCCACTTTTTTGCTGAGCAAGTTACATTTAGAGTATTACTATTACATAAATATTATTTGTGGCTGAGCCAGGCTGCAGATCAGATTGCATTTCTTATTCAACTTTTAATTTTTTCCCTCTAACAATCATCTAGTTTAAGCATTTTTCATTTTTAAAAGCCATATGTGTTTCCTTTTCTGGGAATTGCTTATTCAGGCCCTCAGCTGGGTTGTTGAGTTTCCTCTTACTCATTTATAAAAGTTTCTTTATATGCAAAAACAAACAAAACAAAAAAAACTGAAGGAAAGAAAGCTCTTCTCATGGAGAATTGGAAATGCTAAGTGGCAGGTTATTGGTGGAACTTTTGGGTATTTATTTATTTATTTATTTATTTATTTGTTTTTCGAGACAGGGTTTCTCTGCATAGCCCTAGCTGTCCTGGAACTCACTCTGTAGACCAGGCTGGCCTCAAACTCAGAAATTCGCCTGCCTCTGCCTCCCAGATGCTGGGATCACAGGCATGCACCACCACTGCCTGGCTAGGGAGTTATTTCCTTGAACAAGCTGCTGAGGAGCATGATGTCTCATCTCCTAGCAGCCATTAACTGTGCATTGCTCCTTTGGAAGGGGTGGGCCCTTACGCCATCCATGATGGATTACTGACCTGCCCAGGCTTGTCTCAGTAGGTGGCCACTGCGGCTATGAGTTCACGTGTGCAGCAGACGTGCCCAGAAGGCAGTGCCGCACAGCACGTCTTCCTCCCCCCCCCCCCCCCGCACCCTCCCCCGGCTCTTACATTCTTCTTGCCTCCTCTTCCTAGATTTCCTTGAGCCTTAGATAAAGTAATTATATAAAGGGGTGCAGTAAAGAAACTGCCATCATGCCTGCTCCACAATAATGTGGCAGGGAAAGACAACTTCCTCCACTTTATATATTTTTTAAAGATTTATTTTTATTTTATTATATGTAAGTACATTGTAGCTGTCTTCAGACCCCTTTTCTTCTCTCTCCAGCCCTGCTGGCTCCAGCCCAAAGATTTATTTATTTATTATATGTAACACCCCAGAAGAGGGCATCAGGTCTCATTACAGGTGGTTGTGAGCCACCATGTGGTTGCTGGGATTTGACTAAGGACATTCGGAAGAGCAGTCAGTGCTCTTAACCAATGAGCCATCTCTCCAGCCCCCCACCTCCACCCCCCATTTTGTATTCTTGCTGAGGCCATTCCAGGTTTAACTAGAATTTAATCTCTGTAATGAATAATCTTCTGGGAAATTACCGAACTCTATTCTAGGGCCTGAGGCCAAGATACCCTAACTTATCCTAGCTTCTGTTAATTTCAGATCCACTTCCAGCTAACTGCTTATCTTAGCTTCTGTTTAACAACTTGCTTTTGCAAAGAATCCCCTGTAGTTGCCAAGTGAGATGCTAAGAAATGCTCTGAATGCATGGGGCTACATCAGATCAGGATACTTGAGTATAGACTCTGTTGGAATAAAGACTTTCAATTTGCTACACACTATAACTGAGTGGCCATTTCTAGTAGGACCCCATAACAATATGGTTAAGGTTTTTATTGTAGGTATGAGAGAAAGAGAACAGCCAGAGGCATCTGGAAGTGTCCAGAACAGAGAGAGAAAGAAGCAGTCTGTACATGCCCAGAGCTATCTGTGATGGGAGGAAGACTAAACAGAGATAGAGAATAGAGTATGGCAAGAGAGTGTAAGATATAGAAAATAGGTAGGTAGATAGATAGATGATAGATATAGATAGATGATAGATTAGATAGGTGATAGATGATAGATATAGATAGATGAGATAGATTAGATAGGTGATAGATGATAGATAGAGATAGATGATAGATTAGATAGGTGATAGATGATAGAGATAGATGATAGATTAGATAGGTGATAGATAGATAGATAGATAGATAGATAGATAGATAGATAGATAGATAGATAGATAAAATAGCAAGAGCAGAGAATAGTGAGACTAGAGTGCTATAGGAAGGATGAGCAGTGGATAGATGGGGGAGGAAGGCCTGTGAGATGCAGGGAGTTTAGAGGAGGGGAGGAGGCCAGAAGGGCTAGGATGCTGGCATGGACTTGGAAATGTATCACAGGCACTGGTGATCCTGAGGGAGCCTGGAGGCCAGCATGGGCTGTGATGCGTTGATAGGCCCCACAGTTGCCACATGTTCCTTCCGCCAGAGGTAAGGGAGATCATTCCTTGTGCCAGATGGGAACCAGTGTCACAGGTTCTTGAGGAACACTAGCTTTTCTCTAACTGCCAGAAATCCTCCAGGCTCATTTCTGGATACATTTATGGACTGCCTTTTGGAATTTGGGGAACTGGAGTTTCCTTTGTCTTGTACAGGGCTGAGCACGTCCCAGCCACTTATTCTCAGCACTTTGACTACTATGCGTCTCTGTACTGACCTTTCCCACCGCAAACAGAAGGCTCCCTGAAGGACTGAGAGCAGCAGTCCTGGGAGAAACCAATTTGGGGCTGTGACATGGCTTAGTGGATAAAGACAAACTTGATGGCCTGAATTCATTTAAAAAAATTAACATGGGGCTAGCGTTACAGCTTAAGGGTAGAGAACTTGCCTACCACATGTAAGGCCATGGATTCAATCCCGAGCTTTGAGACAACAATAAAATATGTAGTTGTGTGTGATGTCATACACCTTTAACCCTAGCACTCTGCGGGCAGAGGCCAGCCTGGTCTACATAGCGAGACTGTCTCAACAACAACAAAGATGTTTAAGAAGTCTGCTTGGCATCAGATCACACTTTTCTGACAGTTGGTTGGGAAGTTTTGCACCAGGTCCAACCCTTTCAACCAAACTTTCCAAGTCAGTAGTTGCCGTAAGTATTCCTCCAAAGCTCGCACGTTCACTCCTTGGTTAAAATTTTCCTAGGGAAGTTGTACGTGATCTGTGTCTCCCAGTTTTTTCCTCCTTTATACAAGCTCATTTGTCCTTGAGACAGTTGCGCAGCGTTTGCCCACACAAGGGAACAGCTGTACTGATTGATCACGGTGCAGAGCCTGCGGGGCATTCCTCTAAGAGTCCATGATTGTGTAGTCATTGTCAAATCAGAACTCAGGATGGCAAGTGGTGGCGCACACCTTTAGTCCCAGCACTTGGGAGGCAGAGGCAGACAGATTTCTGAGTTTGAGGCCAGCCTGGTCTACAGAGTGAGTTCCAGGACAGCCAGGGCTATGCAGAGAAACCCTGTCTTGAAACCACTCTCCCCCAAAATAAATAACTAACTAAATAAAATAAAATAAAATAAAATTTTAACCTTCGTCCTCATTTCCGCTCATGATCTTAGGATCCTGATTTGATAACAGGCTGCATAGTTAAGTATGTTTACTTTCTCCTCTCTGGCTGCTGACGTTGGTCTCTGAGGTATCTCTGATGTAATGGAAATAGATATGAGAGTACTGTCATTATTCAGACTACTGTCTCTGCATAGGAGACTTGTAAATGGTGACAAACCACTCAACTCATTTTCACATATAACTTCACACATAATAATAAGAACAAAGAATTCCTTTGTTCTTGTTGGAAATTAAACACTCCCCAAAACAAATACATTAAAATGCAAATTTGGAGATGCTTTTAAAGAACAAGAGACTGAAGAACTTCATGTCTGATTAGCTGCTAGTGGAGCCCTCATTGGTCAATAATTCCTTAGAAAAGCCCAGGATGTTCTCCTCTTCTTATTTTTATTTATAAATTCAATTTAGAACCGCGATGAGACAGACAGCACCCTCTGTTTCACTGTCTAATTTACTTACTTCTCTAGGATAAATGACATGTCGGAAGGGCTGCTGTTCAAAATCCCAGGGCCCTAGAATTTAAAAAAAAAAGCCTTTGCATGTCTCACAAGTGCCAGATCTGGTTAGCCTCAGTGATGTCATCCCCAGCATTTGAAATGTCCTGTACTCTTGTTCCTGCTCCATGGGAAGACAGCTCTGTCTTAAAACTTGACTACTGTTTCCTGCTCTTACTCCTCTGCAGCATGCAAATTCCTCTGTGTGCTTCCATGCTTCAGTAACAGAATGATGTTCAGATAAAAATCTGGTCCATGTACAAATCAATTAAAGATCTGTAATGCAAGCTTTTCAAAGCATTGTGGGAAAGAATAGAAATATCTGCCAAGGGATCGTCACATTGCTGGCACCGTTGTTGGGTATTAGGGAACAGTTCTGTTGAGATTCCAGACAGTTTCCTTCAGGCGAGGGAGGAATTTGAAAGCTGGAAAATCAGAGCCACTTGCTAGGGCCTCTAGCTGGTAAATGTCAGTTTTCCCATAGCACCTTGCTTCACACACAGCCTCAGCGGAACTCCATGCAGCCCTTCTTGAGCAGGTTGATATTACAAAGTATGGCGGCCAGCAGATCACATCTAATGGATTCAATATACCGCTGATAAATTTTTTATTAAAAAAAAATCAATGACTTCACCAAGACAGTAGGATTACCATGAGTATGAGAAGAACCTGGACGGCCTAGTAAGGCCTTGTCTCATGTGAGAAAACAAACAGATAGAATCTCCCCCAAAACAAAACAAAGCAAAATCTAACGTTGGGAATTCACAGGAAGAGTGAACACCTAATATGTTTGTTATAAAGAGAAACCCCAGGCAGTCACGCTGCTATGCAATCCTCTACTTTATCAGTATGTGCCCAATGCAGGAATATAGGAGTAAACAAATAGATATGGCCGGAGAAATGGCTTGGCGGTTAAGAGCACTGACTGCTCTCCCAGAAGTGCTGAGTTCAACTCCCAGCAACCACATGGTGGTTCACATCTGCCTGTAATGGGGTCTGATGCCCTCTTCTGGTGTGTCTGAAGAGACCTACAGTGTACTCAGATACATAAAACAAATCTTTAAAAACAACACCAAACACCAAACAGATGTGCTCTCCCCCCACCCTCAGAAGCGGGCTCCAGACCAAGCCATGAAGGCACTGCGACTTCCTATATATGCACAGCTATAAGGGTAACAGCGAACAAACACAAAAAGGAGGAATAATTCTCTTTCTTCCTTTTAACTCATGGCTGGAATGATTATATAACAATGGTCAGAACTATTTCCTTTAGTTTTTATGGTCTTTCACCTACTTATCAAACAACCTTTGAAGCCCAACAGAAATGACACATTCTACGAAGTCTTCATGTCCTCCTACAACCGAGACAAAAGTACTCATAGCTCTTACCTTTCTCTTCTCATGTCTTGTAATATCTATCGATCTATCTATTGATCTTCACCATCATTTTCCATCTATCTATATCTATAAAATGTCTATCATCCATCCATCCGTCTCTCTACCTATCTGTCTGTCTGTCTGTCTACCCATCTATCTGTCTACCCACCTGCCTGTCTGTCTACCAATCTATCTGTCTGTCCACCCATCTATCTGTCTGTCCACCCATCTATCTGTCTATCTACCCACCTGCCTGTCTGTCTACCCATCTATCTGTCTGTCTACCCATCTATCTATCTGTCTGTCTGTCTACCCATCTATCTATCTACCCAACTATCTACCCCCCTCTTATCTATCTGCAACATACCTATCATCTATCTATCTCATGTTCCTTGAGTTCACAGTAGGAAAACACCTCTATATATCCGTGTTGCTGAGTCAGTATCTCATCCTACTGCATCATCCAAGTTGGTCTGGAACTCTTGATCCATTTGGCCCAGCCTCTTGAGTGTTCTGATTTCAGGTATACATGATAACATACCAGGATATAATCTTTGAACTAAGGCTGGGGAATTAGCCAGGAGTGCATGCTTCGAGGGGACAGGAGAAGAGATGGCAGCAAGCTATAGCTTGGTTTTCAGAGAGAGAGGCTCTGGAAAGGAACTGTGAACAGGGAGAATTAGGAGCCCAGGATGCCTCTCTGTGAACTATACCACACCTCAAAATGGTTCTCACTCTACTACAACAAAATCTACTACAAAAAAAAGTCCAAAGTGCCATTCATTACACCCGTGTAGCAAAAATTTCACATGACCTGAATATTAATTAAGCACCAGAGGGAACAGACTCTCCTGTTCCCCTAGGTGGGGACGATCAGAACAGTGTGTCAGCTGCTTCCAGTTAATTCCGTATTTTCTGTATTTGTTCACTTCTTACTCATCACATGTCAAGTGGTGGTAAAATTTTATTAGGAAACTCTCCAGTGCCCCAGATAGACTGTGGATGTTACATAATGAATGTAAGTTCACGCTCTTTCTATCTTCAGAGGTTTTTTGTTTCAGCAGAACTCACGTCTTACTGATGACAGAGTAATTATGAGTAGAATCTCTGTGGCAGGTTTCTAGAACAGTGCGTCCAGAGGAGGATGTTTTGGAACTTCTGGTAGAACTTGCTAAAAATGTATTGCCTTTCTGCTGCTGCCCAGTCCCTAGGGAGGGGGCAGAGGCATTCCACCTGGAACCCACAGCTATGGCAGAGGAAGGCATCTCTGCCTGAGGCGGCTTGGACATTAAACATGCCTGCTGCTTTTCAGGAAGTGTGGGAGACTCCTTGTAGCCACAGAAGCCTGGCGCAGTTCTCCAAGCTGCCAGTCAATGACAAGAGTCAAATCTTTTCTTTGCATGTCCACATCTGACTGTGGTGGACTTCAGCTATCCTGCTGGAGGAGGTCATTTGTGCTGACATCAAACTGATCTAATTATGGCTGATGACAGCAAGAACCATGGGAATGGGGGATCCCTAAAATTGACAGAAAGGGAAAGTCAATTATAGTGGCTAACAGCACTCCTTGGTAGTTAGGACTACGGTTGTCTGAGCCAAGAAAGGAAACAAAGCGTGGAAGTCCAGCTTTGGGTGTTGCCACCGGTGGGTGGAGCATGTGCCAGTGGAAGACCACGCATCCACGTATGTATGAGATCTGCTGGACACAAAGAAAGGACGCAAAGGTGGTGGGCAGGGAAGGGCCTGAGGGCGGGCTTGGGAGAAGTTGGAAGAGGGTGAATATGCTCAAAAGTCATTGAATAGAACCCTCAAAGAACTAATGAATACTTTTAATTAAAGAATAAAGCTGGGATGGGATGCTAGGGATGGGGCACACACTTTTAATCCTAGCACTCAAGATGCAGAGGCAGGAGAATCTCCGTGAGTTCCAGGACAGCATGACTACATGGAACATGGAGAGATCCTGCATCAAAACAAAAACAAACAAACAAACAAACAAACAAAAAACAGAAATAGGGCTAGAAATGTAGCTTAGCTAGTAGGCTGATTGCCTAGCACATGCAAAACCTGGGCTCAAACCCTCAAACCACTGAATGTTGCCTGTAGTACCACATGCCACAATTCCACCATTCATCAGGAAAAGACAGGGGGTCAGAAGTTCAAGGCTGTCTTCTGCCCTATAGTGATTTCCAGGTCAGTGTTGGTCACATGAAACTTTCTAAAATAAAATAAGACCTAAGCTTATCCCCCTGACACTAGTCCCCACGGACTGACTTACTCAGAAATCTCCCAGTGGGCTGTCTCCTGGGGGTTCTGCTGCACTCTGCCAGAGAAAAGCTGCACTTTGCTGAAGGGCGGTGACTGGCTGGCCTCTACACTGATGTGAATTTCACCAGTCTTTCTGCACCAGGATCCCATCCAGAGACTATCACACCATGCCATCTTGTCTCTTTAGTTTCTTAGAAGTCCTTAGAATTCATCAGGATCTTAACAGTTTTGAAGACTCCCCGGCTATGCGTCTGGTAAAATACTTCTTGGTTTAGATTGATCTGGTATTTTGCTCATCGTTCAGTGTGGGTTCTGGATAGAGAAGAATACCACAGAAGTCAAGTGGAACCTTCTCATGTGCCAAAGCAATACATCCACATGGCACATGACTACTGATGTCAGCCTCCGTCACAAGTTTCTCCTCTGTAACATCTCCCTGACTCTCCTCTAATGCTGTGGGTTTGTTTGTTTATTTATTTATAGCAAAAGCCAAGACTGAAGAGGAAGCAAGAACTAAGCCGTGCTTCCTGGGGACCAGAGCATCTGTGCAAGGCACTCGGCATTTTTGGAATTCTGGGAGAGAGCTGTATCTTCCCTTTCCCAGTGTGGCTGCTGAGGGGTGCTACTGATACTACACCCTGGGTTGTAATCCAATACTGAGCTGTTTATTTCATCACTTTGGTCACGGGACCACATCACTGTCTTCAACTCTGTTATAGTCAGCATTGCAAGATTTGCTAGGCTTGTGTCCCTGTCCTTATCCAGGTGCAAGCCTTAAAAAAAGGAAAGGAAAAGAAAAGGAAAGAAAAGAAGAGAAGAGAAAAGAAAAGAGATGTTTACTTATGTGTATGTGTGTTTGCCTGTGTTACATTATGTGTACCATCTGCATGCCGGAATCCAGGTAACCCACAGAAGAGAGAGGCAGATCCCATGGAACTGGAGTTAATGGCTTTGAGCAAGCCATGTAGGTGCTCTGAATGAGGCTTGCAGGAATCACAGAGCCATCCGCCAAGGCCCTGCTGTTGTTGGTTGGTTGATTGTTGATTGGTTGGTTGGTTAGTTGTTAATCTTTAATTTATTATTTTCTGTGTATTGGTATTTTGCCTGTGTTTATGTCTGTGTACCACTTGCACATCTGGTGTCCAAGAAGGCCAGAGGATAACGTTGGATTCCTGGGAACTGGAACTTCATGGGTCACCAGTTCCCATGACTGGGTCATCCCTCCAGCACCACCCTCTCCCTCATTTATTTTGTTTTTTTTTTGGGGGGGGGTATTGTTTTAAGCCAAGGTCTCACTCTTTAGTCCTGGCTACCTCAAACTTACTATGTAGGCCAGGCTAGCTCAAACCTGAGGCCTCTGCCTTGACCTTCTGAGTGCCAGGATTACAATCTGTATTGTACTGAACACTCTGCTTGCATTTCTTTTCTGAAGCATAAATTCCTGCTTCCTATCTCCAGCGATTTAGATCCAGCTTGTCCGGGGAGGAACCTGTTGTTTTTTAATAAAGTGAAATGGAGCTCGGAGTCTAGCTTGGGGATAGAGCCCTCGTCTAGCATTGACGCAGCCCTGGATTCAGTCCTCAGCCCTGAAGACCTATCATGCCCAGTAATACATGCTTATGGTAAAGTGAATTTAAACAATGCAAAGGTTTTACACACTCACACACATGTACATAAGCATGCACACACACACACACACACATGCTCACACATATGTACACATTCACGCACATGTACGTGCGCGCGCGCGCGCGCGCGCACACACACACACACACACATTTGTGATTTTTTTTTTGGTATAAATGCGTGTGTGAACTGCCTATTCTTTTATTCCTTTCTCCTACTAGTTTAATCACCTTGTGACATTTTGATTATACTATTTTTTCCTTCCATTTTTTACAGACAGGATTTCATATAGCACAGAGTAGCCTTGAACTCCTGATCCTCCTGCCTCTGCCTCCCAAGTGTTAAATTACAGGTGTATGTTTTTTCACTATATTTTTAAATTACCATGACCAGTGCCAGACAAAGGACTCCGAGTGGAGAAGGCTGCGTTTTAGTTTGTCCATTGTGATGGGGAAGAATCCATCGTTCATCGTTCATCGTTCGACAGAGCAGAGCTCGCACCCCAGCAGTCAGAAAGTAGAGAGAAAACACCCACACCCACAGGCTCTCTGCTTTGGTTTACTTCCTGTGAGGCCAGCCTAAGGGCTCCACCCATTTAGCGTGGACCTTCCCCCTGTAGCTAACCCTCCCAGGAAATGTTCCCTGCAGCTCTTACAGACACCCAGAATGGTGCTTTACTCACCACAGGGATTTCTCAGTCCAATGAAGTTGATAATGAAGATTAACCGTAATGCTTTGTCAAGTTCACACTCAAACATCTCTCCCTGAACCCTAACGTTTCTGGCCCTGAGAAGTCCATGTCCTTCCCATGATGCATTCCGTCTATCGCCAAGAATTCTCATAGCCCTAATGGTTCCGCAAGGGTCCAAGTCTCCTCTGGGATTCAAGGCAAATTCTTAGCTGTGAGCCCCTGTAACATCAAAACCAACCTACACATTCCCAAGACACAGTGGCACAAAGTAAACTTGTCATTCCAAAATGGAGGGGAAGGAAAGGAAAGGAAAATGGAATTGAAGCAAGTCCAACGGCGGGCCGCCCGCAGGGCGGACGGACGCTAATCCTGTGGCTGTGCGCCTGGTGCTCTGTTTATGTGGTGCTGAGAAGGGACCTCCAGCAGATGTCAACAGCTGGCCTCTGCGTCTGGACAGGCTCAGTCCACACAGCCTGCCGCTGACTGCCTCTGTTTGCTGTCTGTGGCTTTTGGTGACAGACTTTCTCACACTCTTGGCCTTTCCAACAGCCTGGGGCTTCACCCTTACAGCTTCACACGTCGTTCCTGGGAGCTGTCTTTTAGGACTCACACCCGGTCGGTCGTGTGCAGCCCGGATTCCCAGGCCTTCCTTTGAAATCAGTGTGGAAGCCTCCGTGACCCGATAGCTCTTACATTCTGTGGCTGAAAAACCAACACCACACGAATAGCCCTAAAGCCTGCCACCTGCTCCAGGGGTGGCCAGATCCTCCCTAGCCCCCCAGACCATTGTTGCAATGGCCCGAATGTCTGGGTGGGTGAACATGGAGAAGGATTTTCCTGTGTAGCACTCCTTGAGCAGACCACCCTAGAATTCTCCTTTCAAAGCAAAGCCTTTCCAATGACTTTCCAGGTCTCTATACACAGGCTGGCCAGTTCTGAGAGATGATCCAGGCATGTCCTGTTTCTCCAACGCAAAGGACTTGTCTTCTTCTTAGACCTCTGCACACTTCTCCCTGATAAGTCTTTCGGGTCTTTCTGCTCTGCCTTTTAAGAGGATCGCATGTCTCTGGCTCAAAGCAGCCTGTGATCAGAAGACCACAGCCTGGATGCTGGACTGCCTTAAAATCTCCTCTTCCAGATCGATTATCCAATCAGTTTTAAACTCAGCCTCCCTAGTCTACCAACTCTAAACCCAACCTCCATGAAAGGCTCAAGATGGTGACGTTCTTGGCAGTGAAGTTCTCAGCCATAATCGCATACCAGCGTCCTCTCTAGAGTCCAATTCTCAGTTTGAATTTCTACCTAAAAACTCATGGAGAGCCATCGTCGCTGTTCACATTCCCACTGACATTACATTCTTCTGAGTGAGCGCCAAACTTACAGCTTTCTGAGTCTTCTCTAACCTCCTTCTCCAAATTCTCTTCTGAATTCCTCCCACGAACTCGTTCTAAGGGCTTCTGATCCACAGAGCAGCCATAATGATCCCAAATTATGAAACACTAAGAAGCACCCGTTTTCTGTTGTTTTGTTGTTGTTGTTGTTGTTGTTGTTGTTACTTTGACAATTACTGGACAGAAACAACTTTAAGTTGTTTAAAGGGTGAGAAATTATTTAAGCTCGTGGTTGTTTATTAGCAATATAGGGCTAATAATCTATTTCTCATTGATTTCTAAGGTTTATCTATATAGTAAACAAAACATGCATCTGTGTGCTTGGATTATACACATTGTCTCTGTTTCTGTTTGTCTGTCTGTCTGTCTGTCTGTCTCCCCCTCTCTGTGTGCATGTGAATGTATAGTTTAAGGGTGTGTGTGTGTGTGTGTGTGTATTCTGTGTTGGGAATGAAACTGCCAATATCCCCAGAATATGAATACCTTTAAAATGTTTCCTAGGTAAATCCAATGACTTTCAGGTTAAAGAATCACTACTAGGGAAGTTTATATTAATCAGATTCAACATATCCTATATGTGAACCTTCAGTTGTGGATACAGATAACCATAGCCTACCGTATGTGGTCTAAGGTTAACAATAAAATCTGTCCAAAGACATCTTTGTTATTGCACTGCCTTATTTAACAACTGTCTAATGAGCAGTGTATCCATCTTTGAGGAACAAGGCAAGGGGCCTGCTACCAGGTACATCAGCAACACACTGAGCAGTTATCATGCATTGGTTGGTGCTCTCTACCCCACCATTCCCTGGGCTCAGAGATAGAATAGACTAAAATAAACACAAAAGTAGCTTATATTGGCATAGTGTCCTGTCATAGGACTTGTGGCCTTGTTATCAGCAACAATCAAAATCTGATTGTCTTGAAAGCAAAGGGGGTGGGGGTCCCTCCATTTCTCATATCTTCCACAGTCCAGGATCCAAAGCCTGCTAACTTCAGTATAGGAAAGACCATAGGGTAGGGAATAGAAGCCTATGTTTAACCCCAAAGAGGATTGTAGGAGGTCAGTAGAGGGAACAAGAGGAGGGCAACGTGGGGACATGCAGGGAATGGGGATATGCAGCAGAAAAGGATAAGAGGGGAAGGAAGGTCTTCAAAGAGGGAGCTGCTGCCCTGGTCCTGGAGGGTCACAGCAGTCCTGCTCAGTGAAAGAACCTGAGAGCAAGCAGAGTGGAGTAGAGGAGCAATCTGGGGGCTGATCCCTGCATAGTCTCTAGGGTAGGCGGGTGAGAGGGGAGGGCTAATAATGCTAATCAGTGCTACAGCATTTGCCTAGGATTGTAAGGTGAGATCTCCAACGCGCGCGCGCGCACACACACACACACACACACACACACACACACCATGGTCAATTCTGAGAGAAACTGTCCTATGAGGGAACCACCAATACCTGCCCACAGCCTTCAGATTTAGCAGTATAGAGCCAATAAGCAAAATGAAGGCAACAGCATTATATACTCATATGAAAATGTCCTTAGGAAATCCCGTGCCATAGACAAGGAGTAGATGCCGATAAAAAAGAAAGAAGATGGTGTGTCGCACACCTTTAATCTCAGCATTCCAAAGGCAGAGGTAGGCAGATCTCTGTGAATTTCAGGCCAGCCTGGTCTACACAGAGAGTTCCAAGCCAGATAAGGCTGCATAGTGAGACCTTGTCTCAAAAAATAAAAAGAAAAAAGAAAGAAGAAGAAAAAAAGAAATTATTCATTTGTAAAGCATGGGAAATTAATAATAATTTTAAAAAGAACAAAAACAAAAACAAAACAAACTCCACAAGGGTAATCCAGACATTAGTCCTTGGGGATGGAAATGAGGGCACATAGCTATCACTTTTTTATGTGCATGGGTGCTTTGCCCACATGTGTGTCACCATATCCAGGGCTGGTGCCCTTGAGGGCCAGAGGAAGGTGTTAGATGCCCTGGGACTAGCAGTACAGAGAGTTGTGAGCCACCATGGGGGCTGGGGCATGCTAAAAATTGAGCTCAGGTTCTCTGGAAGAGCAGTCAGAGCTCTTCACCAATGAGCCATCTCTCCAGCATCTTGATCTTGAAGCTTCTGGGTGCATGTTCATGGGTAGAGCTGAAGGAGGGAGGGGAAGTGCATCTATAAGACCACAGCACCTGTGTGCATTCCCAAGATAGATTTCTAAACAAGGAAGGACTCAACAGGAGCTTCTGGGAGAGCAGGGGATGGAAGTCTGTCTGTCTGTCTCACAGACGGAAGTCAAGATGGGATTTTAAGGAGTTTCGGTGTTAACGTCCGTCTCGCTCCTGGATCTGTGTCTCTTGGGCATTTCAGAGTTGAGCTGATACACTGGAGGCTCCTTATAGTTACATCCAAGCTCCAGCCAGTTCCCATGGCAGTTACAGGACAGATTTAAAAAGTGAGTCTTGAAGTTTCCCCCATGGCTTGAAGATAATCTGGGGACTGGAACACTCTTTTAGCTGTCCACCAGCAAGTGACCTTAATGAGTACTATCTTGAGATTTATTGCCAAATCATACTTTTTGTAAATGTTTTTGTGTAAAATATTCAAGGCCACATCTGACTTTGGGTTATTGAAGTGATTGTGTTTCTTCTAAATATCTAGTGCAGTTGCTAAGATTTGGGCCACTTGGCAAGCTAGGGTGCCAGCAGTTTGTCACAGCTCAAATGACCTTGGCACTGAGTGGAAAAGATATAGCAGTCCCACAGATCTTCAGAATTAGTTCTTAGTTAAATTCCCCTATTTTCCTTCTTTTCATCAAATTCAAGTTTTACATTCCAAAATGTGTGTGTGTGTGTGTGTGTGTGTGTGTGTGTGTGTGTATGTGTGTATGCATGCATGTGCGTGTGAAAAAAACTTTAGTGTAAAAAGCCATCTTATCTTTAGTCTAAAGGTATCAGGCAAGAGGGAGCTGGAAGAACTAGGATCGGGAAAACCTTGTTTGGGTGAAATCCTAATGCCTCTACCAAGGAAGGACAACAGAGGTTGACCCTGCAGTGGGTAAGCTGGACTCCTCAGCTATAGCTTGCCTGTCATGTGGTCCCCGCAGGAGAACAGACAGAGAAAGCTCCATAAGATGAAATGGATCTCTCTGCACATTTCCAGCTTTGTGCTGAGAGAGGCTGATTTTGAAGACAAGGATGCCAGCATTTATGCTGGCGAGTTCAGCTTCCCATGGCTTTAGATTTCCGGAATGACCTGACTGATTAATCCTACAGTGTAGGATGCAACTGTGGGCCCTTGATGTTGGGGATTGGAGATGGAGGCCCAGAGCCTCATCCATGAGAGGTAAATTCTTGAACACTGAGAATGCCTGGCTCTCATTCATGAATTTCTGCTTTGCTGATCTGAAGAACTGGATGACCACACAGAATAGTGGAGACTTAACCTTGCATTTACAAACCCCTCAAAGTCCTCTCGTATGAGCATTTCCCCTAGAATCTAGAGGATATAGTTTCCATGATTGGCTCAAAGAGAGCTTTACAGGTTTAAGGACTTTGGCCAAATGTTCGACTCTAAAAGCCACGGCAATAATAGTAATTCCTATTCACTGTAAACGGATATTCCTGAAGTATTTTGATCAAATACTTTTTAAAAATCAGTATACTCTCTACCTAACACATGCAAAACAACACACATGCGCGAGCACACACACACACACACACACACACACACACACACACACACGGAGGGGAAAGGGAGTCAATTTCAAAGGCCATGTTTTTGTTTACCTTAGAAAGAAAGTTACTTTTTGACATAAAAATGTTCTTATAGCCCATCTATCGTACTTTAAGGTTGTAAGGGTTTTTTTTTTCTTAGTATTAATTGAAACTAAGAAAACATTACATGCATTTTGAGGCAAGATGTCACTGTATGGGCCAGGCTAGCCTGGAATTCTCTGTTCTCCTGCCTCAGTGTCTGATTTCTGAGGCTACAGGCTTGGACACAGCTGGCTCAGAGGCTGACTTTAGCCCTCTTTCCCTGTCCCAGTGACAAACTTAGCACGTATTCCTTCAACCTACCGTCTAAGCCCGTGTCTGCAAGCTTAGCCCTGAACAGTGCATGGCAATAGCTCTTATTATGTGTGAGTACTGAGGGCATCATTCTGTAATTTGCTTTCTTCATTCAGATGATAATTTTGGAATTTGCAGCCCATGCTTTGTGAGCTAGGGATATAGATGGCTCAGCTCCTACCCAGCTTGATGAAGCTCACTCCATTCCCAGAACTTAAAAAAAAATGTGCATGCTACTTTGTACTTTAACATTCAAACAATCCCATTCCTTCATCATTAGCAGATATCCTGGTTGCTTTAATTGATTTTTTAAAAAGATTTATTTTTATTTTATGTATGTGAGTACGCTGTAGCTGTCTTCAGACACACCAGATGAGGGCATCAGATCCCATTATAGATGGTTGTGAGCTACCACGTGGTTGCTGGGAATTGAACTCAGGACCTCTAGAAGAGCAGTCAGTGCTCTTAACCGCTGAGCCATCTCTCCAGCATGTTTTAGTTGATTATATAAACAATGCAGCAAAGCAGTTCCTTGCACAGTCCTCTTGTGAGGACATCTTTCTAGAGTTCACTAAGAAGAGGAAGTGCTAACCTATAGGTGCTGCCAACAGTCTTCACAGTGGACGGTGAGAATGGCCTCCCCTCTAGCAGCATCCAGGGCTGATTGGATTTTTTCCCCTGGAGTCTGATAAATATATTCCTGGTCTGGGACCTGAAGATAGCTCAGAGGGTTCAACACACAAACCTCATGACCCAGATTGGAATCTTGGAACTCACATGAAAAGCCAATCCCAGAAATCCAACAATGAGACAGGAGGAGGAGATAGGAGAATCATTAAAAAAAAAAAAAAAAAAA
>JADRCD010233365.1:19583-30831 GCA_019843815.1 Montemys delectorum | reverse complement strand
GGAGGAACACCCATCTAGAGGGTGGAGACTGAGGAGGAACACCCATCGGGAGGACAGAGGCTGAGGAGCAGCACTGGAGGAGTTGAGGTGTCAAAAAGCTGTTCTGCTCCTAAAATTCAACATGCATTTTGAGATACAAACTGTAGAGATCACAGGAGGTGAGAACAACATGGGAAGGTCTCTAATTTAGTGTCAAAGAAAAAGCTCCACATGGTGGATCCTTCTGAAATCTCCTGCCCTTTGGATATCTTTCAATGACATTTGGAAGTGAAGCTTTTGAAAATAGACCACGGACTGTTTAAAAGCACAAGCCTCAAAGAGTTTGTGTAACATGAACCAATAGACCAGCCACCAGACACCTTCCCTCGCATCTCTGCCCAAAACCCACACAGGACCTGCCCTCTCCGACCCTCCAAATCCCAATCTGAACTTAAAAAGAAAACAGAAACACAGTCCATTTGATCAGGAACTTAATTTTGACTTCTAAAAATAGTTTGTCCTTTAAGAATTTCCCAGAATCCAATTCTACTCTCCAAGTGTTAATAATGGTCGTATCAGTAAATGTTCGCTGGGCTCAGAGCATGCCAGGCATGGGAGGTACACTGTAAAGTAAAAGTCACATGAGACAATTGTTTTAGATTCAGCTCCTGCTCCAAACCTCAAAGACAGGCTGACAATCAAAATGGGGTTATAGTCGCTAAGTGTCACCGGGTGTCACCAAGCTGGAGCTGAGCTGTTTATCTGACCTTCTGAGAAGTCAGCATTGAGGAGACAAGAGACAACTTTCTCAAACAGGCCAGTTCCATCTGCCTCAATCCCCACAGCAAACTTGACTGTAAGGAACCTGCTGGAACTTACCAGATTATTCCCTATTGTTCCAGCTCTTTGTCCCTGTCTTCCTGTCTGTGAGTAAACTCAAGTGACAATCTCCAGTTTGTTCTTGTTTCTCTCCATACGGGGCTCTAAGACACTCTTTCCACAATGAACTTTCTCTTGGCTCCCTTTCTTGTTAAAATGGTTTGTTGCTGTTCTTTTTGAGACAAGGTCTCCTCACATGGTTCAAGATCACCTTGAGTTCATTACATATAGTCTACCATCAAAGTCCTGATCCTTCTGTCTCAGTTTCTCAAAGGCTGTGGTCCCAGCCATGTGCCACTGTACTCAACCAGAGCTTGTTGTTGAAGGTGTTTGGGAAATATGAACATGCTGGGAGAATTTGTTTTCCCTCTCAAGAGCTTTCTGAATGGGACCAGAGAGCCTTTTCATGTCTCTCCAAAGAGACCAGTGGCTCCACAGAGCAGGGTGGGCACCATCGCCCTGACAGCATGCCCAAAGCCGAGTGACAGCAAATGTAATTTTCCGACTTAATTCAGTCAGAACCCCACAAGTACTTCTCTCTACCCACCCTTTGTGACAGAAAATAAAGTCACGTGACTTGAAACAGTAAAGAAATCCTGCAAAACACTTTAGGGTTTTGTTGCAAAACAGTGAATCCTCCAAAGGCAGTTAAGAGCAAAAACCAACCAAGAACGACTCATCCTATCCCAGGGACTTCGGTAGAATGGCGAGTTAGGTCTCGCCGGCCCAGCAAGGCTCCCCTGGGACCTGAGCTCAGGAACAGCCACTGGCTGTTCCGTTTCAAAGCTTGCCTTTCTTCCCAGGCCCCAGAAACACCATCACCTTTTCAGTTCTGAGAACTGCAGCAACCCTTGAGTCTACTTCGACAATGCTATGGTTTGAATGAGAACGGCTCCCACAGGCTCACAGACTTGAATGCTTGGTGACCAGGAGGCTTTCGGAGTGTCCTTCTTGAAGGAAGTGTGTCACTAGGGTTGGCTTTGGGGTTTTTAAAAGCCCAAGCCAGACCCAGTGGCTCCCTCTTTCTGCTGCCTACAGATCTTAGCTACCGTGCCTGCCTACATGCTGCCACGCCCCTGCCAGGAGAATAATGGACTGAACCTCTGAACTGTAAGCCAGTCCCAATCAAATGCTTCCTTTTATCAACTGACATGGCCATGGTGTTTCTTCAGGCAATAGGGCACTGACTATGTCAGGTAGCATTAGGTAGGTTTTGGAAATGCATGCTGCCCTTAAGTATGGTTGCTGCTTAGCACTCCCTCAACCCAGCTCCATGGCTCTGTGCCAGGTAGTGACCATTAAAAGTCTCATTCACAGGCTGGAAAGGTGGCTCAGAGGTTAAGAGCACTGACTGCTCTTCCAAAGGTCCTGAGTTCAAATCCCAGCAACCACATGGTGGCTGACAACCATCCCTAATGAGATCTGTTGCCCTCTTCTGGAGTGTCTGAAGACAGCTACAGTGTATTTACATATAATAGGTAAATAAATCTTTTTTAAAAAGTTTCATTCACACTAGGTGTCTGTGGGAGAGGAGCTAGCTTTGGATTAGTCATATCCTAAAGGTCACAGCACCAAATATTTATCATCTGTGAGATGCTCTTTCAAGCCTTTGGACCACCTAGTATGGACAGGGTTCTCCCCCATTCTCACTTCTCTTTTCTTTCACCCAAAATTCTTCTTCATTATTCCCCCTATCCTCAGGTCTTGCCCCTCACCTCAGTCCCAGGCCTCTCTTTACACAATACAAGATACATTGGCTAAAGAACCAGATCAAATTCTTAGACTAAAGCTACCAGCTCCCCACTTCACTGGTGGAGTAGCATATCATTTAAAAACATGTTCCCACATTCTTTGCTGCTTCTCCATTTTCACTGTGGCTCCTAACAGGTGTTAAGGAGCATGCCTGTAATCTCAGCATCAAAGAGGCGGAGCAGGAGGATCCCAAGTTTGAGACCAGTCTGGGCTACCTAGTAAAGCCAAGCTATAAACAAAGAGTGGTTCCTGGGTTTCCTCCTCTTTTCGCGGGCTGTACTTATTACACAATTCCAACAAATAAAGTATAGTGAAGTGATGTATAGCCGGTAAGAAGTTATTGCCTTTTCTCTCCCACCCTGGGGCAAGCCAGCCCCCTCCCCCCCAATCACACTCAAAATGGAAGCTTACGGACCCATTGGATGGTGGTGACTTCTGTGGTGAGCCCTCCTGGTTGAACTCTATGTTCATGGATCTCTACATAGTGTCACATATACGACTTTGAGAAAGATATATATTTTTTTTCTATCAAAGGTAGTTATCTACCGAGGACTAGTTTTCTATAAATCTCTACAACATTGTAAAGATGCTTAAGAAAATCTTTTACTCTTCCCCATCTGGTGACACTAGCCAGTCTCAAAAAGACTGTGAGGTCAGACCCCAACCAATGGGGAAAAAACACAGTCACAACCTGCAGGAGACTAAAACTCAGGTGAAATTCCAACCCCAGTGTGTTTCCTCGGCTAGCTGGCATTACAGCGAGATGTTTTTACAGAAAGAAATTTCTCAGCAAGTGTGATGGCTGCCCACTAGATATGCCTGAGATTCACTGACGATCTACTTCCAACCAGAATCTTTAAGGTGGGAAGATTCCTTTTTAACCTGGACCACGCCTTCTGCGGGCAGACTCTTGTAAGGATAGGAAGAAGGAAGCTCTCTTTGCCTCAATAGCAAGCCCATCCCATCACTGGCATTAGAGCCGGCCTCTTCAGGATTCTGGCATATCTTGACCAGCTAAGATATGCAGACTCGTGAACTGAACGACTACTGGATTCTCAGACCTTCCATTCATAGGCAGCCAATGTTGGACTAACTGGACTACAGCTAGCAAATCATTCTAATGAATCCATTTCTTTCTATATAGATTCATTCTATAAGTTCTGTTACTCTATAGAACTCTGACTAACATAGCAGGCTACTTTCACTTTGGGGGTTTATTTGTGTGATGCCAAGAATATTCTTTCTAACACATGGAAGTCTAATACACGGCTTAATTTTGGTAAAGGGGCAATCCAGGTACCTTCTTGGGAGTTCTTAGTCTCATCAATAAAAGAACTTAAGAATGGATTCAAATGGAAACTTGAGGATAATTTTATTAGTGTTTAAAGGAAATTCCTCAGAGCAGGCAAGCTGTAAATCTTAGCTGCTACCTAGAGGAGGAGAGAAGGGAGAAAAACACTCTGTTGAAGTCAACTCAGAGATGATCAGACGCTTGATGGATGAGCTGTCCCAGGGCAGAGAGAGAGGCTTTAGAGAAAGCAAGGAAGCCCGGAGTACCAGAAATAGCTCATTTAAGTTCTGGCCAGCATCTGAAAGAATGGGACAGAAAAAGGGTACTGCTTCAGGAGGTCGTCAGGACAACCCTGATATGCTTATGTTCTGCTCCAGCAGTACCTCTTGCTTTGCCACCAAGTTCCCCATCTGCAAACCCCTGATGGCCAGGTCACCCACTGCCCCCATCAGAACGTTATGCCTCTACTCGGGCCAGAGAGTATCCTTGTGACCAGAGTTTCTAGTTTAGTGGTAGTCCAACAGCTTCAGCTTCAACATGAATGACTCCAGTTCGACTTTAGCCTTGTCTGTCGGGTCTTGGTGTGGCTTGGTCCCACACTGGCCTCCAATTTTTACTTAACAGCTGCAGGGATTCTCCCCAGAGCTTTCAGAGGGAATATGACTTTGCTGACGTGTCTATTCTGTAATTTGGGCTTCTAAAATAAGAGAAAATAAATTTGCATGGTTCTAAGTGCCAAGTTAGTGGTCATTCTCTACAGCATCGCTACAAAACAAACATATTTGCTTTTATCCCAAATTTACCCAAGAACATAGCTGGGCATGGTGGTGCAGGACTCTAATCTCAGCACTGGGTGAGGATCAGGGTTCAAATTCAAGGTCATCCTTTGCTATGTGGAAAGTATGAGGCTAGCCTGAGCTGTATGAAATTGTATAAAGAGAAGAGTTAAGAGGAGAGAAAGGAGAAGAGAGGTGAGAGAATAGAGAGGTGAGAAAAGAGAGGAGGGGGAGAGGGAGAGGGAGGGAGGGAGGGAAGGAGGGAGGGTAGGAGGGAGGGTAGGAGGGACAGAAGGAACAAGGAAGGGAAAGAGGGGGAGAAGGGGGGGAAAATCTTGCTCCAGTCTGTTTTTAATGCAAAGAACAAACTTTGGGTAGTTGTAAACGAAGCCATTAAGTGCCCACTAGAGAAAAGATTAGAAGTTAAAACAAAATTAGGACAAACAAGGAGTCTCCGATTTCTGCCAGAGAAAGAAAAACAAGTTCGAACCATTTCATTTAGTGTGCGGCTTCACACAAATGCCAGAACTCATTGAATTGGGTCAGAAGAAACCAACCCTCTCGAAAGGAGAAAGCTAGAAAATAGAAGCCAAGTTAATGTGGAAAGCAGTTTTGCCCCACCCTCCATTGCAGAGACCGCCCAGCCTGAAGCATCCCAGAGTAGCCACGGAGATGACATTCACAAAGCAATTAGGAGAAGGAAGCAGGCGGGCCTCTTAAAATCTGGCCATGGAAGGTCACTGTGTACAATTGCTCCATTGGAAGGTTGGAGTCACAGGCTTGAATTTCATTGTTTCTTTCTTTGTGGAGATGCTGAAACAGCAAGTCCAGAGAGCAACGAATGCTCCCGGTTCTCTGAGATGTAAACATCAGGGAATCGCTAATCCTTGAAGTCCAGCCTTTCCCCAAAGCACCCAGGAGCTCTGCCTGCTCTTGGAGGGTTAATCAACACCCAGAACACAAGGGACCACATTCTCCTAAGCCAGCTCATTCTCACGAGCCTTACCCTTCTTGGAGGCAAAGAATGCATTTTTCCCCACTTACAAAATAACAAACATGCAACATATAAAGACTGGAAAACTTGAAAAGGCAAAAGAAAATTAAAGGGAAAAAAATCACTGCTATTCTAACTTTGATATATTAAAAAATATTCATCTCATAGTTTATATTAGAGCAAAAATGTATGTCATAGGAAGAGAAACCAGAACTTTTTAAAAATATTTTAAAACTAAATTTAATTTAATTTGCTTGGATATTGCTATGTAGACCAGGCAGGCTCAAATTCAGAGATCCACCTGCCTCTGTTCCTGGGTGCCACCACAGTCTGTTTATTTTTATTTATGTGTCTGTGTGTCATGTGTGTACTAGTACCCACAGGAGCTGGAGCTACAGGTGGATGGAACCTCTCTGACCCAGGTACTGGGAACCTCTCTATGGCCCTGGGGAAGAACAGCAGTGCTCTCAACAGCTGAGCCTGTTCTGAGCTGCCCAGAGAGGGTTTAAGGTAACTATGAATGTGTGACTTTAGACCAAACTGGGAGCTGAGCGCGGTGACGCACATGTCAGTGACATAGAGATGAGAACACATGCTTGTAATCTCATCATTATAGAGGCCAGGGCTGGAGCACAGGGAGTTCAAGGTCAGGCTGGACCACTCAGCTAGACCCTTTGTCACAAAAATGAAAATAAAAGAACTGGAGTGTAGTTCTGCGGTGAGTACTTCATCTAGCATGTGAGTGAAATCCTCAGTCTTCACTGCAGACAGGCAGGCAAGGAGGGAGGGAGGGAGGGAGGAAGGGAGGGAGGGAGGGAGAGAGGGAGGGAGGGAAGGAGGAAGGGAGGGAGGGAAGGAGGAAGGAAACATATGCATGCACTCACATGGCTCAGATGTCGTCCCTCTTTTCTCTCAAAATGGTGTAGAAGTAGCAAGCATGATTATTCCTGGTCTCTCTTCTGGCCAAAGCAGACATCTGTCAGAGTCATCAATCTGACCAGACATCTGTCAGTCATCAACCCTTCCTGGATTGTGATACCCTGGGTAAAGATATGGGAGGAATGGAAGCAGGAAGGGGTGGCTTCTGCCCACCTGAGGCCAAGCCTGTGGGTGCAGCCTCTTCTGGCTCTGAGCCTTGAGAGAAAGGAAGCAGCTTGCATGTGCTCCACACCCCGTGCAGTGGTCTGGGGAAATGGATGCATTCTGCTTTTGATCTGGGACAGGGAAGAGGAGAGACAAACCTCTTTCAGCTGAGAGTGAGCTTGAATACTTGATCTGCCTGAGGATGCTGTGCTGTTCTTTCCAAAAGCTTAGACTAAGGGGGCAACGCATTTTATTATTTAAGTCCAAAAGGGCTGATGACCTCAACTGACATCTAGGAGTGAGAAATACAAGCACGACTATATGTACATACGTGTTATCTGTAACATGTACATTTTGTTCATTGTAAAAAAAACACAACATAAAACATGTTCGAAGAGATGTGAAATTGATTTCTGCCTGTAGTCCTAGATCCTAAGGACCCTGAGCTGTACTGAGGGTGAAGGGCTCTAACAGGCTGAGTGCAGCAAACATGTGCCAACAGGCCTTGCCCTTGCCCTTGCCCTTTCTCTCTTCCTTGCTAAAAACCATTAGATTATATTTCTAAACTTGCCCCCAAGCTTCATTCCATTGTTTGGCCACTGGCTCATTCGTGAGACTAAACACCAAGGTCAAACAGTTAAAATTCATTATTTGGCAAAAATGTCCAATCAGAATTTATCAACTTCTCCTAGCACAGACTTCCTCCCCTCTTTTTCCTTAAAAACCCCATTCCTGCAAAAAGTGCTTGTTCTTGCTGCCTTTGTTGCCCACCTACCCACCAGGATAATACATCTCCTTTGTGCTGAGAATTTGGTGTTTGCATGTGTCCTGTACAGACTCCATGGATGCTGCCATCAGTAATAGAGGGTTTCAGGCCAGCCTGGGCAATTTAGTAAAACCCACACTCACACCCTGGGTCTGCTCACCCACTCCACCACTCCCATCCCTACTCCCTACCCCTACCAAAAGGGGCCAGCTCCGCTGTTCTGCCTGGGCGAGGTGCAGAACCTGCTCTCCCAAGTAAGAGATGCTTGCCAGTAAGAGATGGGGTCTGCCCTCCAGAGTGTGGTATCCAGAGAGGGGAGGGACCAGTTCTGCACAGCCCCTGGACTTTCACATGGTCTCCAGCAGCTGCCCCAACCAGGGACATCCCCATGTTCTCTCGTAGTAACATGAGTCATGGACATCGACACTGACCCCAGCCACTGAGTACCCACCAACTCAGACATGGTCCTCAACAGCAACTCAGGCTGAGACCTTACCATGGCTCCCGGTGGCAGGGCTGGCCACTCACAACAGGCTTCTCCTCTCTGCCCCTGACTCTCCAGTTCCATCTCTCTTCACAATGCTCAAACTGCTCCATGTCTCTTTCCCATCTGACTATGCACATTGTGATGGCTCCTGTTGCAGGCTGGCCACACAGCTGGTGAGTCCCTGACATTCTTACTGTGTGGCATGGCAGTAAGCCGGTATCTATGGCCAGGCTGAGCTGTGTGCTGGAGGGCAAGTCTGTGGGTGGCATGGTGATCCACAGGTCTCTCTCTCTCTCTCTGTGTCTTCCTTCTCTCTCGCTATGCTGTCTGGATTTGATTTGATTTTTGTGTGTCCTAGGCATAAGACAGCTTTGGCCACCAGGCCAGGCATCAAACTGGGATGAACAAAGGCATCTGCTCTGCCCATGGCTGATAGATATATGAACACCACCAGCACCAAGGGGTCTCTCCCCATTGCAAATAGGGGCTAATGTATTTTTATAATCTCAGCCAAACTGCAGTAATTTGCTTGACAGGTATCTTGTTTGGGTAATTTGGTTTGTTTAAGTTTTACCTCATGTATGAGTTTGTATATAAAATTTATAAACAGATCTCTGATTTGCTACACGCTGCTGTCACCAATGAGGACCTGTCAGGAACGGGTAGCACAGCAAAGCTGAGTGAGCAAAGAATGTCCCAAAAGGAGAGGCATGAAGGTTTTGGTTGGGCATAAGGAAACCACTTAGAGAACAGAAACAGTGCCTCAGGATGACTCTACGCCCACAATAGTTCATTATTTCCATTTGCTACTCTTCTTACTATGGGACAGTCAAATACTTTGTATCTGTATAGTTTCTTTTTGTGGCTTGCTGGTGTCTCTGGAAGGCTTACTTTCTGCTTGATTCCTGGAACATTTTTACATTGTAAACATATCACTGTTGCTCTGTTGTCCCAACTTTTTCAGTTGATGTCTAAGTTAAGGTTTTCTTGCTGTGAAGAAACCGAAGAAACCGGCAACAATAGCAACTCTTATAAAGGAAAACATTGAATTGAGGCTAGCTTAAATTTTCAGAAAAAAAATTTTTTTCAGAGGTTTAGTCCATTATCATGGCAGAAAGGTGGTGAAATGTAGTCAGACATGGTACTAGAGAAGCTGCAAGTATCAGAAGAGATTGTGTCCCATACTGGGTATAGCTTGAGCATAGGAGACCTTAAAGTTACCTCACAGGAACACACTTCATCCAACAAGGCCACACCCACTCAATGAGGCCACACCTCCTAGTAGTGTCATTTCTAGGGGCCTACCATTCACTCACACACATAAGTCTATGGGGGCTATTCCTATTCAAACCACCACAGTAGATTTATAATTTTTTCTAGGTAGTTCCTGCTGTTTTGATACACAGACGTTTAGAACAGTGGTCCAATCTATTAATCTTCACCTATCTTTTATTTGTTTTTGTTTTCGAGACAGGGTTTCTCTGTGTAGCTCTGGCTGTCCTGGAACTCACTCTGTAGACCAGGCTATCCTTGAACTCAGAAATCCGCCTGCCTCTGCCTCTGCCTCTCAAGTGCTGGGATTAAAGGTGTGCACCACCACCGCCCGGCTTTCACCTATCTTTTAGAAAGATGCTCTGGAGGTTGCAATGAGACGCATCCCCATTGGCTCATATATTTGGACATTTGGTCTCTGGCTGGTGGTGTGTTTGGGAGATTATGGAGCTTTAGGATGAAAGTCTTGTTGCGGCAAGTCCGTCACTGAGAACAGGCTTTACGGGTATGAGCCCTCTCCCCACTCCTTAGTCAGGTTCTGCATTTTGTGTGTAGTTGAAATGTCATCAGTCAGTTCCTGCTCCAGCTGCCTGACTCCATGCCTTCACACCCTTATGGACAGCTAGTCTCCGGAACCATAAGCCAAAATAAACTACTTACTGAGTTGCCTTTGGTCATGAAATTTTATCACAGCAACAAAAAAGTAACTGCCACCGATGCCAGTTTCAGAAAGGCTACAATGGCACTAGTTATCTATTTTGGAATTGCCTTCTGTACCTTTAAAATGTGTCTTCTTAATCAGAGCTAGGCTTATGACTTTTCTAGTGAATTAATATTTATGCTAAGCCTGAATAAAACTGCACTTCTTTCTTCTTCCTATAAAATACTTTGAATTTTTCAAGCACAAGTTATCAGCATGAATCATTGCATTTCTCGACCTGAAGTCAGAAAGTATGACCCTGCCTTCTGGGAATTAAAACCACAGACTCACACATGATCAGCAAGTACTGTAGCAGGGAGCTATACCCCCAGCACCAGGGTGGTGGTCATTGTCATCTTATTGAGTTTAGTTCTGACACTTCTGCCTAAACAAAATGTCAGAGCCCACCGGCTAAGTCCTCAGTGCCACGAGACACCTCAACTTCAGATGTCAGTCATAATCTGGGCCTCTGGTACTTCTGCCCAGTAATCTATGAGTCAGAGATCCCATTAAAAAACAAGCCTTTGACAGTTTAAGGGACAGATGTTACAAGATTCCTGAAGTCTTCAAGTCCAAGGATGCACAAGTCCTGGATAAAAATGGTACATCGGTGGCTCTGCAGGTAACGTTCATGCTATCCAAACACAAAGGCTTGAGCTTGGAGCCCCAGCACCCAATGTTGGGGATATAGAGTCAGGCAGACCAAATGTGCTCTCTGGACAGCTAGTCTCAGTTCAGAGAACTTATTTGAAAAAAAAAATAAGGCCGAGAGAATACATATGACTTCTTCCCTCTGGCCTTCACATATACGGGCACAAATGTACATGCCAAAGAACACACACACACACACACACACACACACACACACACACCACATGACCTCTAAAATGTTTCTGATCTTTGGTTGGTTGAATCCATAGATGCAGAAACCATGGATATGGAGGCCCACTTTGTGCTCACTTTTACTGTGCCCTTTAGTGTGAAAAGGCATTTTCAGAGACAAAGTACATAGAATTTCATTGCAGGTCATTACTAAGAAATAGCTAATTCGGGCTGGAGAGATGGCTCAGTAGTTGGGGGCACTGACTACTCTTCCAGAAGCCTGGGGTTCAAATCCTGGCACCCATATGGTATCGCATAACTGTCTGTAACTCCAAGATCTGAGACTCTCACTTATACATACGTGCAAGCAAAACACCAATGCACATAAAATAAAGGTAAACAATTTTTTTTAAAAGATTATTAAAAAAAAAAAAAAGAGGGCTGGCG
>JADRCD010233365.1:2266-12411 GCA_019843815.1 Montemys delectorum | reverse complement strand
ACACACACACACACACACACACACACACACACACACACACACACACAGAGGAACCCTCACTCACTCAGCAGAGCTTAAGCTCAAAACAGAGCAGCAATGGCCATCCTTCACCCTGAGAGTCAGCCCCCTGCTCTCTAGGAACCTTGCTTCTCCCGTGTGGTACCACAGGTTTGGCTCATTGCTCACTGACCATCAAAGCAACCAACGAAGGTCCCCCCTCTGCTTTCCCTTTGTTTGCTCCCGCCTCCGCCTCCGGTACACCGCAGGCTTACCCAGCACCTTTTAATTTTAGGACCTCAAAATGTTCAGAACAAGACATTTTTTTTTTCTCCTTATTGTCATGTGTTCATGACTGGGAAAATGGAAATCACAGACTATTATGAGCATAATGACTCCAGTGATTATGCAACAAAGAGCTCAAGATAAAGTACGGGAGGAGAGGCTCCTCCTGGCTCTGGCCTTGGGGGAGGGATCTGGCTGCCAACAAGAATAAACCCAGCTGTACCTCAGCTTCCAAAGCCACTGACCGAGCTCTTGCTCTGACTTGCTGGTCAGCTGCTTTTTTCTAGCAGGGGCCCAAGTGACAGGCAGGGGGACATGGACTGTCTGGACATGAGGCTCATCCATGTTAGCCATTTCAACAGTTATTTTAAAAGCATTTCAAATCAGAAGAGCAGTTTGTCACTTGCTCTGTCATTATTTTTTCTACCAGAGACATATTAATATGGATGTGGCTAGCAGGCTCCAAGCTTTGAATGGCGCTCATTAAATCACAGCTGGCTGGGAATACTCGGCAGTCCTGCCCCTTTATTTCTTAAGCCTGTTTTATAATGAAATTAAAATGGACTCCTCCTGACATCCCTTCCCTGGAAGCAAGCAGCTTAGCCCTCTGGGGCAGTGGGTTCTGATGATGCTTTATTCTCAAAAGAAATGCATATGCAATTTTAGTAATTAAAACATTAAATTTGGTGATTACTTCACAAAAAGAAACTGCTGGAATTGTCTTGATAAGGGAATGTTCCATCCAGCTGTTACAGCTGGGGGGCTATTCTGTCCCCACACTCTAGTCCCTCTTCCCTTTATGAGAACAGCCCACCTGCTTGGGATGATATCTTGGGATCACTCACCACATCCGGGTTTTCTGAGAGGAAGTATGTCTAACCAGATAGCCCCAATACTATTATTTTCCTCTGCTGACATGCATAATTGGTTTCTGAGACATAGTATCTACATTTTACCAAGAGGTAAGGAAAAAGCTGATTCATTGTACCTCCGAGGGAATCCCTTCAGGGAGGACAATACCCAGAAGGAGGCTAGACATTTCATAGAACAGCTTTTGCATTTAAATAAAACTAGTGCCCTGAGGTAAATTCACCTAGGGAGCTTGTTAGATGAAGGAATTCCTAGACCGCACCCTAACACCCTCCAAGCCTACAAGGGCCTGGGAGGAGGGAGGTAAGGGGGCAAGGGGAGTTGTGGGTGGGAGGGGGGCAGGGGCGGGCAGATACTCAGAACTTTGGCTACTTAATAAGCTCCCTTAGTGATTCATTTGTTCCCTGTAGTTCAGGGGCCACGGAGATGGAAGGCATGTACAGATCACCACAGTTAGAGTGCTTCACCTTTGATTAGGGGCACCTGAGCTTATATACCTGGAAGACTGCTTTGTTTGGGAATGACAAAGTAGAAAATGAGGTGCAATTAAGCTTTTCACAAGGCAGCTAATCAGCTCATCCCTTCCAGGACCTCAGAGCCAGCCTTCCTGTCCCTGGGTAGTTAGGAAAGTCAGTAAGACTCCATATTGTGTGGGCTGAGGGAGACGGAGCCAAAGCCCCCACATTTTGCAGTCAGCCCCGGAATAGAGCAGACCACCAGGTCTCTTAGCCTCACTTCTGCTGAGTTCAGACTCTTGGAAGCTGCAGAGAAAGAGTCTGTCGAGTTTGCTGGCGGTTCTTTTTTTATTCTATTTTTAAATCTTTTTTCCCCCTTCAGTAGCTTCCAAATGCCAGCTCAGGAGAGACCTGGGCTGGGCTGGGCTGGGCCTAGCCGAGCCTCCCGGGAGCCAATTAAAACTATGGATACCTACACTGTTGTAAAGTGGCTTGGAAGCTGCACCCTGAAATCTTGTGCCGATCTTGGCACTTGGGAACTGCTGTGAACAGAGTACTCCTGGTTAGGTTGGGGTGTTATTAGAAACAATTTCACAGAGAAATGGTGTGAAGCAAAAGGAGACTTAAAATGTCAGTAGGAGTGACCTGACCTCAGTGAGGTCAACCAGCTGTACATAGCATATCCTTACCAACGAGAGCTAAAAATGCTCCTTAAGGAGAGGCCGTGAAACACCTGTCCCTATTTAGCACTGGCAACTTCTTGATCCTAGTTTCATAGGCTGCTATCTCTTCTGTTTGGGGGCAAGGTGGACAGAGTCTCACTTGAGCAAAAGCTGTAATTCAGGTTGGCCTCGAACTCATGGTAACCCCCGTGCTTCTAAATTATGGGTGTACACCACCAAATCCAGCTCCATTAGAAGAGATTTTTAAAGCAAATTTCTTTTTTGTTTTTTATTCTCCTGAGCAGAGAGAACGTAGATCTATTAAGGACAAGTGAGAGAGAGAGCTCTAGAGAGTAGGAGAGGTGCCTACCCTTAAGGAGATATTTCTGAGTTTGCTTAAGTGAATACTCAGGTGTGGGATCAGAGAGGAAAAGAAACAGCCCAGGTTTATACAGGCTTTGGTTTCTTTGGGATGGATACTCCCTGTGTGTTAGATTTCCTCTCTCCTTCTTCCTTCCCTCCCATTCCTTTTCTTTCCTTCTCTGTCTTCGCCCTTTGTGTGAGTGTTGAGGACCCAGCCTGCTAAGCAGCCCCCACCAGCCCCACCTCGGCAGGTTCAACCACCACAGTTTGAGGTAGCATTGGTTGTTGACTCTACTCCCTCACAACTCTGGCTAGTTCCATACTCCCAGAAGCTCTTCCTGCAGTTAGTTATCCAGTTACATCCTCCGGGTGACACCGTGGTACACTGGGCTGCAGGGCCCCCAGACTAGGCTGTGGGAGCACCTTCTCTCTAGGTTTGCTGAGAGGAGAGCTCTGCCCGGAAGACACTGTTGTCATGGCTGACTCCTTAGCAAGCAGGGTATGCAGAAGGAGCAGGAACTAAGAGCGGATGGTGGTGAGGGTGGACGTGAGGACACACACCGATGAGCCCTGCACTTGCAATGCAGAGGGAGGAGGGTTGCATCCAAGTTCCAAGGCAACCCAGGCTCTATAGTGAGTACAGCCCGATAAGAGCCACATAGAAGACTTGGGTGAGAACAACATCGAAAGTATTGAAAGAGGGAGAGAGGGTGTTTGTGAATTCTGCTCATGATGACTCAGTGAAGATGGAGTTCAGAGAAAAGGAAATGGAGATGCTGCCTGCGGCCCCAGAAACCAAGGAGCTGTGTGCTGAGTCAGCTGCAGCCAGAAAGAAGGGGTGGGGGGAGGCATATACAACAGGACACAGCTATATACGGGGGGTGGGGGGGGGGCAGGGAGGTTTACACACGACAAGGCTAGATACCACACTTACCACTTTGAGATAGAGTGGAGTGGAATATATCCAATTAATTATTCAGATTTGTTCGTGGGGAACCAGGATGCTCAGATACAAATTTCAAGTACCTTTAAAACTGCTCTCGGATGTGAAGCCCATGATAGATTTGAAATTAACACCTATTTTCCTAAGTAGATTACAATGTGATAGGTAACTAATAGGAATGAAAGCAAAGGATGCTGGGAAATGGCTCATTTGCATGAGCGGCAATGACCCGAGTGGTGGGAGACGCCTTTCTTCCTCTTAGCGACCCTAGTGGGGAGCTCTTTGCCTATGAAAGAAAAGCCAGACATTTGTACTGTTGTTTCCTATGTCTTATTAATAGGTCACATAGACTTAGGACTGAAAAATAAGGACATCAGAACCCATGAACCACTATATTTTCAAGTCATTTGGCTGCATGCATGCGCGAGCACGTGCCTGCGTGCAGAGGATGCGGAGGGCAAGCCAAGAAAATGCTATTTTATTATGAAAAATACCACCATGCAATGTGCTATTAAAACTTATTTGCTGTTGGCATTGACAGATGAGCAGGGTGGGTGGGAGCAGGTTCTCAACTGGGTGTTGAGTGAGATCACCCCAGGTGCTTGATGCTGGCCCTCATGGGAGTGGTGATACCACAGGAATTGGCAATTCCAACTGATCAAACTCTGGCTCTAGAGAGCTAGTTGTTAGCAATCTCTTATCACATAACCATGGGCAAGTTTTCTTGCTGATCAATGGATCATGACCAACCAAGAACATTTGCCTACTTGGCCACCATAGTGAAATACCATGAGCTGGGTGGCTGAGGCGACAGGAATCCATTTCTGACAGTTCCGCAGGCTTGAAGTTCATCAGTTACTGAGGTGTCAGTAAGTCTCCTTTCTCCTGAGCCTTTCTCCGCGACTTATGTGTCCACCTTCTCACCGCAGCAGGTGGCCCTTTCTCTGCACACATGTATCTTTGTGTGTTCTCCTCTTCTTAAATAATACCAATCATATTGGGTCAGTGACTTAATCCATATGACCTTGTTATCAAACTTGAGGCCAGGCTGTGCCCCCAAATCAGGTCCAGCCACCTCAGTAAGACAATAAGAGCCAAATTAAAAGTGGAAAGTGAAAAAGAGGAAATTTATTCAATGTGGCCATGTTGGGAACAGAGGCAAGGAGACCCAGCAAACCTCTCAGGGTCAGTCTTGTGACAGAGTCCCTGAAGTGAGATCAAAGTTTAATCGGAGGCCAAGGATGTGAGCATCTAAGCAGCCTCAGTCACAGTGTGGCCCTGCGCACCACTGAGCCACCATTGTTTGGGCTTCAACTCCTCGTGAAAGGTAGTCCGACAACTTGCTGGCACTGTGTGAAATCTCTTTCCAGGAGACACGCTTCGTCTCTGGCCGATGAGATTCATATGGAAATTCCTATTTCTTTGGGGTCCATTGTTTCTATAGCCTGATAGTCAGACTGAGAGACACAAGAGAAGGTCTCTTTTTATTATATCTTTATTTTTAAACGAGGCATAGTGATGCATACCTTTAATCCCATCACTTGAGAGGCAGAGGATATGAGTTCAAGGGCAACCTGGTCTACATAGTGAGTTCAAAAAGACAAACAGGGCTACACAGAGGAACCCTGTCTCAAAAAATAAACAAACAATATCTTCATTTCTGCCAGAGCTATTATAACCCCATTCAACATTAATTATTTTTTTAAAGGCACAATCCTCAAATAGCTCAAGTTACTCTGGTTTAGGGTTTCCGTAGCGGGATTTGCAGGAATGGAATCTGGACCATGTGTTACAATTTCAAGGCGAAATGTCCCTCACAGATCCATGCATCTGAACACTTGGTCCCCAGCTGGTGGCACTGTTTTGGGAGGTGGGGGAACCCTGGGGGCAGGAGGCTCTGTTTGTGGAGGTGGGCCCTTAGGCATGGGTCTTTGAGGGTTATAGGCTTACTGTGTTTCCCAGCTGAGTCCTCTGCCTCTAGGTCATCACAATAAAACAAGCCACCGCCCGGGGTGGGGGGGGGCGGGTGGCACACGCCTTTAATCCCAGCACTTGGGAGGCAGAGGCAGGCAGGCAGATTTCTGAGTTCGAGGCCAGCCTGGTCTACAGAGTGAGTTCCAGGACAGCCAGGGCTACACAGAGACACCCTGTCTCAAAAAACCAAACCAACCAACCAACCAAACAAACAAACAAACAAACAAAACAAGCCACTTTGTGAGATTCTGCCACAGTGAAGAGACCACCTAGCCACAGGATAAAATAGACACCATTAAATCACAAGCCACAAAAGCTCGTCCCCTTTAATTCGCTTCCATCATTCCCTTCCTTGAGCACTGAGAACAGCAAGTGCCTCGTGTCGTGTCACAGGCACGTGGGAAGATGCAGTTTTACTTTCAGATGTATTGATATTTCAGCTCCCAAGGAAGAGAGGGTTCAAGAGATTCCAGGTCCCCCTAGCACAGCGGAGAATGGGGAGGCTGATAATTCTGTGAAGTCACGAAGTCTTGGTTCATTCATGGGTACTGTTAGCATCGTGGCTGTCATCTCCTAGGGAGCCCTGAAGACATGTGGGGCTTCATCTCACACCAACTATAATTTCATGAAGTATAATAGAAAATGAGGGGCCACAGCCACTTGACTCATCCACAGAGACAACACCACAGGACACTGGGGTTCCGAAATATTCTGCTCACATATTTTCTCAGGACCTGCTGAGCCCCATGATAATAGCAATGACCTTTTACAGCAATCAGGAGAGAGCACAGGACCAGCATTCTCTCTGTTTCCTTTTTCTCTTCCTCCTCCTTATCTTCTTTCTCTTTTCTTTTCTTTTTTCTTTTTCTCTCTCTTTCCTTCTTTCTTTCTTCCTTTCTTCTTTTTTGAGATAGGTTCTTGCTATATAGTTACGTAGCTCCGGTTAGCCTCCAACTCTTGATCCTCCTCTTCACCCATTGCACCACCACCACACCCAGAAAGACAAGCTTGGTAATTGCATGGTAGAAGTTGCCTCTTGTCCAGATGTCCAGGACACAGGTAACCATGGTGACCACTGGTACCCATCCACAGGATGAGGGAAGTAAACTTGAGCAGAGACAACCGAGGAAGGCAGAGAAATAAAACTAGAGTCTCCACAAAACAAAGCCCACAGCCCTGGTCTGTGGACAGGTCCATGGGTCGATGCTGCAGCTGGGGTATGGTTTGGGTGTAGATCCCTTGAGACTCCCGGTGTTGAAATTCTACTCCTTGTGAGGAGACTCTAAGAGGGTGGAAACTCGATCTAATGCTGAAGTTCAGAGGTGGGGCCTTTAGGATATGACAGAGATCAGATGGGTCATCAGATTGGGGCCTCTTTGGTCAAATCTTCTTGGCTTGACAAGAGTGCAGAAAGCCAGTGTATGCATTCTGCTTGTCATTTACCTGTCGTGCTTCCTGCCACCTTGGGATTCTGACAGGAAGGAAAGCATCGCTAGATTCTGGCCCTCCACCTTCCCTTGTAGACCCTAGATCCAAAATAAACCGTGTGTGTGTGTGTGTGTGTGTGTGTGTGTGTGTGTGTGTGTGTGTGTAAATGTGTGTGTCAGTATATGTGTGTATGTGTGAATATATGTGTGAATATGTGTGAATATGAGTGAGTGTATGCTCATTGTGAGTTTATGTGTGAATGTGTGTGTAAGCATATGTGTGAATGTGTGTGAGTAAGCATGTGAGTGTGTGTGTGAATGTGTGTATGAGTATATGTGTATATGTGTGAATATGTATGAATGTGTGTGTGACTGAGAATATATGTGAGTGTATGCTCATGTGTGTGTGAATGTGTATGGATATGTGTGGATGTGAGTGTGTGCGTGTATGTATGAGTGTGTGTGTGTGTGTCCAGTGTGTCATACTGAGCTTTAGCAACAGAAAATGGACTGCTGTTAATAGTGAGTTCATTTTGTTGTATAATCCATTTTTCACTGGCTCTCTTTATAACAGAAACCCTATAACCAGGCTTTTTGATATATGCCAAAACCCACAACACTCAGAAGATGGAGACGCAGGAGGATTGCTGCAAGTTTGAGAAGAGCTCGGTCTACATAGTGACTTCTAAAGCAGCCAGGTCATATAATTCATTATATAGTGAGACCCTGTCTCAAACTGAATTTTATTTTTTTTTAGATCTATTCTATTTTATGTGCATGAGTGTTTTGCTAACATGTATACCCACAGGTCTTATGTGTTGTTGCTGTCATCACATGTTTGAGTAGTCTTCTGTTCCTGTTTCTTCATCTGCAGTCTCACATGAAGCCCTGACAGAGGGTGGGAGTGTAGGGAACGGGCAACCCTGGCTGTGGCCACAGGACTGGAGAATGCCATCCTCCGCTGGCTTGTGAAGGACCCTGGAGATCTCCACAGGATGCACTCTCACAGGAGAGGCCTGGGGAAGGCGGCTCAGACTAGGGCAGGTGTACTGATTAGCATCTGTCCCCTTGAGACAAACTAGAGTCGCCTGGGAAGAGGAAATCTCAGTTGAGGAACTGCCTGCCTTAGCTGGCTGTGGGCATGTCTTAAGGGCTTTTTTTTTTTTTTTTAATTGATGGTTAATTCATGGTTTCCTAGCCCACGGTGGACAGTGCTGCCCTCCCCCAGCAGGGCCTGGCCTGGGTCGTAAGGAAAGGGAGCTGATCAAGTCATGGAAAACAACAGTAAGCAGTGTCTCTCCCCCCCCCCCCCCCCCCACCGCCCCGTAGTTCCTGCCTGCCTCTGCCCTGACTTCTCTTAGTGACTAACTGAGATTGGAATCTCTGAGCCACATAAAGCCCTTCCTCCCCAAGTTTCTTCTGGCCATGATGTTTATCACAGCAACACAAACCACGCTGGGACAGCAAGAGCGGAACAATTCCAAGTGAGAGATCAGGCAGCTGCTGAGAGCCCAGGATGGGCTGCCGGCAGGAGGAGGCACAAAGGAAGCCATCCAGTCATCTCCTGACAGAGACTCCAAGGCTCTGCCTCCCTGGTACCCATCTGCCCCCAGCAGCACAGCTGCTGGCAAGTGTCTCACAAGGGTCCCTGCTGTTCCCTATCATTTGGCCATTGGCACTGTGGATGACCCAGGGGGCGTGAAGCATAAGCCCAGTCCCTCTCCATGGTGAGTCGGCTGTGTAGACAAACCATTAACACTATTACAAGGACCCTGGGGCATAGGTATGGTCCACACAGAAGCATCTTTCAGGCTTATTGAAGAGGCCGTCCCCAGAGAGGCAGCATTTCAACCGAGAATGAGCAATGAGTAGAAATAGCTAAATCAGGAGTACAAGGCCAAGAAAGTGCTGAGGTAAGGGAGCTGGGTGCATACAGGCTCTCCCCTGGGTGCAGCTCCTCCCACTAGAATCTGGAGTTCTGGCTTGGAGGGAGGTGGGTGATCTGAGAGAAGTGCTGGCCTTGTTCTGAGGCCAGCACCCTCTATCATAAACAGGTCTTCAGTGTTTTATCAAGGGAGGAGGAAGCTGGGGGAATGGCAGAATTTCCAAACCTAAGATAGGGGAAGGGAAGCAGTTCCCGGAGGGCACAGAAACTGGGTGACCTCAGGTGGGTGCCAGGATGAAGACAACTGAAGGCTAGCCAGTCAAGAGGCTGGGAACCCACAGAGACATCCACAGCCTGGTGGTTGGCAGGCGTCAGCAGGAGAGAGGCCCCTCCCACCTGATGTCATGTTATGGCTGGCTTCTCCAGCTGGGACCTGTGCTTCATTTAACTGCTGCTTTGAGAAACTTCAGAAAAACAGCACTCCAATTTTCTTGTGTAAAAGACATGGGTTTGCAAAATTAGGAGCAAATGAGATTTTTTTTTAAAAAGCAAGAACAAGACGCTTGCAAGGCCACAAGTCTATGACATGCTCAGAGGGACCTCTGAGGGGACTCGGATGTGATAATTGACATTCTTTACATAGGGTTGAGAGCTCCAGTGTTCTGCTTGGGGGGTCCCCAGTGCCCCTGTCTCCAGATGCAAGTGTCTCACAAGGGTCCCTGCTGCTCTCCCCTGAGGGTCCCCCCTTTCCCAGTATATCTCCCCTGGCTGATTTTGATGATGTCCTTGCTCCTCTGGCCTAGAAGTCAACTCCAGGCTTCAGCGCCTGTTCCTGGTGACAGTCTCAGATGAGAACTCTGAGGAGCTTGCCAAAGCCCTGCTTTCAGCAATGTCTCTGGAAAGGCAGTGCTCTCAGATGCCCCTGCTAGCAATGCCTGCATATCCCCCAGGCCACACGGCACCTGGGTGCTGCAGGGCAGCAGGAAGGAGCTATGGGGTGCTCTTGGGAGCCTTTGGAAAAACAGCAGTTTCCAACTGGAGCTGGGAGACAATTTCCTCCCTCATTCCATGGATCCCAGTATTGGCTAGAGTGTCCCAGGCCCTGGCCACTCAGAGGCTCCAGGCCCTCACTGAGATTCCTGTGGGAGGCCAGAGCTCTATCTCCCTCCCACTAAGACTACCTTAGCTCTGCTCATAGCCACTAGACACTGCCCACAGGCTCGTTCTTTCTTTCTTTCTTTCTTTCTTTCTTTCTTTCTTTCTTTCTTTCTTTCTTTCTTTCTT
>JADRCD010233364.1:0-23513 GCA_019843815.1 Montemys delectorum | reverse complement strand
CAGGTACCCCTCCCCTCTTTTCTCTCCACTCCCCTGCCACATCAAGTCTCAGTGAAGCCAGAGGCTTCCTCTTCCACTGAGACCAGACAGGGCACCCCAGCTAAAAGACCATAACCCATATACAGACAACAGCTTTTGGGATAGCCTCCATGCCAGTTGTTCAGAACCAATATGGAGACCACACTGCAATCTTCTACATATGTGCAGGGAGGTCTGTGTTCAGCCCATGTATATTCTTTAGTGGTTCAGTCTCTGAGAGCCCTAAGTGTCTAGGTTAGTTGAGACTGTTGGTCTTGCTGTGGAGTTCCTAATCCCTTCAGGACCCACAGTCCTTCCTTCTGTCATTCCATAAGAGTCCCCAAGCTTCAATCACTGGTTGTAGGGATCTACATCTGTCTGAGTCAGCTATTGGGTGAAGCCTCTCACAGGAGAGTCATGCTAGACTGCAAGCATAACAGAGTATCATTAATAGTGTATGGATTAGTGCTTCCCTATGGGATGGATCTCATTGGACTGGTTATTGTTTGGCATTCCCTCAGATTGCTCTATCCCCTGTCTCTGCATTTCTTGTAGACAGGATAAATTTTGGGTCAAAAGTATTGCGGGTGAATTGATGTCCCTATTGCTCCATTGGTGTTCCTACCTGGCTACAGGAGGTGGCCTTTTAAGATTCTATATACCTAATACTGAGAGTCACAACTAAGGAAATCCCCATTGATTCTTGGGTGACTCCCTTATCCCAGGTCTCTGTCTAGTCCTGGAGATGCCCCCTAGCCATCTCCTAGTCAGTTGCAGATTTCTATTCTTTCTCATGGACATCTGGCCATCCCTCCTGTCCCTCCTGACACCTGATCCTGAGTCCCTCCCATTCCCCTCCCCAACCCTTTTTCCACCCAGTTCTCCCTCTATTTGACTCTTACAACTGTTATATTTCCCTTTCTAAGTGAGATTCAAGTATCCTTGTTGTTTAACTTCTTTGGGTCTGTGGAGTGTAGCATGGGTATCCTGTATTTTATGGCTATTATCTACTTATAAGAGAGTATATATCATAAATGTCCTTTTGGGGCTAGGTTACCTCACTCAAGATGATATTGTTCCATCCATTTGCCTGAAAAATTCATGGTGTCTTGATATTCAGTCATGTACATGTACCACATTTTCTTTATCCATTCTTCTGTAGAGGGACATCTATGTTGTTTCCTCTTTCTGGCTCTTATGAATAAAGCTGCTATAACATAGTTGAGCAAGTATCTTTGTGGGATGATAGAATATTTTGGGGGTATATGCCTAGGAATGGTATAGCTGGGTCTTGAGATAGAACTAGTTCCAGTTTTCTGAGAAAATGTCAAATTGATTTCCAAAGTGGTTGTACATGCTTGTACTCCCACCAGCAATGCAGGAGTGTTCTTCTTGCTCCACACCCCTACCAGTATGTGCTATTTCTTGAGTTTTTTATCTTAACCATTTTTGATGGCTGTAAAATGGAACCTCTTGTTTGGATTTGCATTTCCCTGATTAAGTACTTTGAACATTTCATTAAGTTCTTCTCGGCCATTTGAAATTCCTCTGATGTGAATTCTCTGTTTAGCTCTGTACTCCATTTAAAAATTTGGTTATTTGGGTTGTTGGTATGTAACTTCTTGAGTTCTTTACAAATTTTGGATATTAGCCCTCTGTCAGATGTAGGGTTGATGAAGACCCTTACTCAATCTATTGGTTGCTCTTGTGTCCTATTGACAGTGTCCTTTGCCTTACAGAAGCTTTGCAGTTTCACCAGGTCCCATTTGTCTTAGGGCCTGAGGCATACACATACCAGACACCAAAAATGAAGAGCTTATGACAGAGTTAGAACAAGAAAAACCATTAACTATTTACTCTTTTTCATATCTTATGTCTACCAGCTATCTTCAGGCAAGACACTTTTAATGGACAGATATACAGGAAGTGGTGAGTGTGAGGCACATTTCTAACATCTATGAAAATATTAGCAAGAATAAATCATGTGGAGGACATGAACTGGCAGAGAAGTAATGCTGAGAAATTATTTAAATATTGCTGAAGCATCATCTAGAATGGATTATACACTCATACACACACACACACACACACACACACACACATATACATGTATATTTGCTTTTATTTTTATTTGTGTCTGTGTGTCTGTATGGCTCTGTTCAATATATGCGTTTGAGGGTCCTCAGAGGCTAGAAGAGGGTGTTAGATCATGTGAAGCTTGAGTTACAGGCAGTTGTGAGCCAGTGGATATGGCTGCTGGGAACTTAATTAACTCTGCTCCTCTGGAAGAGCAGAAAAGGCTCTCCAGTACCCACTCCAAAATATTTTTAAGTATGTAAGAGGAGAAGGATCCAGTAGCATACAAGCATAGGGATATGCCATGGTAAAAGTAGAGGCAGAAGTAGAGATAGAGGGTTAAGTAAATAGAACTGTCTGAGGATATATGTGTAACTATCTAGTCCACAAGAGATTACACATAGAGCTTTGGTATTTCTCTGGGGAACAGGACTGTGGACTTAATGTCAGCCAAAGACTGACAATATTTGCATCTACATTATGAACTACTTTAGGTCTCATGGTGAGCTCAACCTCAATGGGTGCATCCACATTGCAGCTTCTGCATCTATGGCTCAGGGAATATTTAGGAAGAAGGGACAGAAAGAGTTTGAGAGCCAGAATACCAAGAAGTCTGATGTGAAATAGTTTCACATAGAAATGGCTACATAAACAAGGTGAGAAAAATGGGAATGTCAAAAGACATGCTAATGCAGAAGAGAAAAATCTCAAGGGGCCCAACACCTGGACAACTATACAAGACTAATGACTGCTGAGAGAAGAATTCTATTTCAGTTAAAAACTTAGTTTTAAAAGGTAAAGTATAATGAATACAATGACTCTCTGTAACTACTTAAAAGAAAAAATACTGCAAACATGTTGCCCTGTGTGGCTGAGCTCTGTTGCATCATTTCTTTCTAGGGGAAGCTACTGCCCTGAAATGATCAGTGTACATTCTATGCAAGACCTCTGACGGGGTCAGAAGGTGGTGCTCACAAGTGGAGGGAGTCCAGCTGTAGTGCATGAAGCCTGCAGCGTGCATTGTAGATCTGGCCAGCAGCAAGGTCTGGAGACGGATGCAGTCACAAATGATACATAAACTTGTAAACACAAGAAATAATCTTGTATGCTTTTTTATTTGTTCAATAAAGGGATCTACATATGCTTTCATAAGTTTTGTTTCTGAAATTGTTATATCCACTCTGAGGTCATCATATTCTTTCATGTTATTGGATGGATCTTTTTCTAACTCCTTCAAGTGTTCTCATGATTTTCATTCCTTTCCATTTAAATACATGGATGGGGGGGGGCACTTATCTTTCCTGCTTATAGTGTTCTTGCTTGTAGTGTTTTCAGAAGGAAAACATGCTCATTTGCTGATGTTTGCTTCAAATACTGCATTAGGATATTGTTTCCATGTGTTGGTACGTAGACTATCAGGGTTGTAGGAAACATATATTTTCTTATTTAATGAGTTCTACTAAATTCCTCTTGAGTTTCCAGAACATCTGAATGATGTTAGTATTTCCTTGCTCCATATTGGAGCCATACTTTTGTTTCGGAAGTTCTTATCTGTTCGGCTTATGTGTTGTGAAGCAGTGTCACATGGCACCAGAGTCCCAGCTTCTGAATTATTACCTAGATTAGTTCTGTGAGGAGGATAGACGCTATGGTTTCCCTCTGTGAGGAGGATAAACGCTATGGTTTCCCTCTGTTCTGGGTGGATGGAACTTTGGTGGAATCCAGCTTTCATTGTCCCGAGAACCTTATGAAGAAGGGGATAGATGTGTCATCTCCTTACCAAGGAAAAATACCCAGGACATGTGGTTTCTCATACATTCACTTTCACACATATTTGGAATAGTTTTGGTATGTATCGTCTAGTCTCATTTTTTCTGCTGTGTGTGAAATCTTCTTCACTGACCTTTTCTGAAAGGCATCCTCTCATTGATCATGAGCTATAAACCACCTGTGATCAGTAATGTTACTGATTGCTCGGAGGCTGTTCTGTATATACCACAACTCAAAGACAGCACATAGCCAAAGAATTTATTAGAAACACTGCTAAGTTTGGTATCAACTTGCCTCTAATTGATTATAATTGGACCATGCATTTTAGTGTACTTATTCAGGTACAAGATCTGTTGAAACAGGCAGACCTGCACTCTAAGTTGCTGTACATGGATCTTTTTTTACTGGAAAGCTCAACGTGGAATAGAATGAAGAGTGGGAGAAAGAAGGAGGGAGAGAGGGAGAGAAAGAGGAATAAGGAGGTAGAAACATAGGGAGCAGAGATGGAGAGGAGAAGGGAAGAGGGGTAAAAGAAAGGAAGGAGAGAGAAGGAAGAAAGGTTGCTTACACAGGAAGATTACTGGATGTTAACATTCATACTCATTTGCCATTTTCTCAATGAATAACTGATGGCACCTAGTCTGTAACGTCAAGTCCTTCCTTCTTGTCTCTGTATTGATTTAGTCCAACCTCATGAGCACTATTCTCCTCCTTGAGTTTTACAAACATTTGATATGACAATGTCAAGCCTGTGCAGAAGGAAGTTACAGTGATCCATTCCACCACAGGACCTGGTATTCTAATAGCTTTGAACAGAACATTGAGGAAGACTGGGCATCTAATAAAAGTGAGGACCACCTGTAGCTTTGGAGGGTCATTTTGGTAGAACAACACTGGCACCTAGTGGCACGTGTCATGGAAGGAAATGCCTCTGCATGCAGACACATGCAAGAATTCAAAGCTGAATAAACACCTCTCCCAGACTTCAGGCCCTGGGTGGACAGTCTTGATAAGATGTCTTTCAATTGCACAAGTTCTCACAATGGTGGGAGCATAGCATGTATGCTGCATTACCTCACAAGCACACAAGTACTGGTTTATAAACATTAGCTTTTGCAGAGTGGTTGATCATAGAAAAATGTTCCATTATTCTATCAATAGTCAAAACCATACTGTCAATATGGTAAAAAAAATACAAGAAGGAAAACTCAAAATCAAATAGACAATATTCACTCACTGTCTTAGAGAAACTTATAACCTAGTTGGTCAGAGGGGGCATTCATTTTTGCATCCATACCTTATAAGTATAAATCATGACCAGGAAGGTGGCATGGGAGGTCAACACACTTCTCTTACAAGCCTGGTTACCTGAGTTTTATTCCCACAGCCTACATTAAAGTGACTAGGAGAATCAACTCTACAAAGTTGTTTTCTAACCTCCACATATATAGCGTGGCATGCTTGCCAAATACATGGCATATTTGGGCACTCCACAGACAATGTACACACACACACACACACACACACACACACACACACAATTATAAGTATAAACTAAAACATGGAATTCTGACTGACTCCCTGGTTCCCATGTGAAGTGTCTTGGGTAGAAATGGAAGCAGCCAGACTGGGAGTATGCAGTCAGTGAGCAAGTATTCTGTCCTTCAGAGGTAAGCAGGTAGGTGATGGCTTCTGGCAGGTGTTCAGGAAGGGAAGGAATCAATTTCATCTAGGGGACAGGCCAGTGAGAGTTTGACCATGTTCCAGTGAGTACATAGAGAATACAAACTGGACTTTTTTATTTTTACTTTTTAGGGGGGGTGGTGATAAGGATGGGGGCAGATATAGAAGAACTGGACAATTAATATGACCAGGGTGTATGATATGAAATCCCTTGAGAATTAATAAAAATGAATTTAAAAAAAGACTCATTCAGATTGAATAAAGAACCAAAATTGACAACTCTGAACATCAGAGAGAAACTCTTGTTGGGCTGCAAATGGTTAATTGAATTTTGACTCGTGGAAGCTCTGTTCTAGGGAAGTTGAAGCAGGAGGATTATGAGTTCCAGGCCAGTCTGTGATCAATGGGGATTTCCAAGTAATGTCTCTTAAAATCAACTAAAAGCCCTCCAACCATTCCAAAATACAGAAACATCTGATCAGTATGGATAGGCATTGAAAGGAGGAGCAAGGATGGAGGCTGTTAAAGGGTTACAGCCTCCAAGTCAGATAATATTAGATGCACATGGAGGGAGTCCATGATCACTTTTACCAAATATGATTCAGGAAGTGTGTGGAAGCACCTTGCAGAGGCTGGGAGTGGGTGGACTGAAGAAGGGCCCCAGGTGACTCCACATGATCAGAACTCAGTACATGGGTTGGTAAAGGCTCATAGGAAATTGGAGATATCTAGCTGAAGGAATATGTGAAAACTGTACTCATTCTGAAGGCTGAATCCTAGAGAATGGATTATAGGCACTCAGTCTGGCTCTACCCTGGAGGATCCAGCCATCCAATTTGAAGAATGGTAATTATATTCCATAAGAGACAAGGGATAGATTTAACATAAGCAGTCATTTCTTTGAGATGCCAAGCCCAAAGAAATCTCCCAAGTGTGTTCAGAGTGTCTGCACACATAAGACAGTGGCAGCTTGCTGTGTTCTCGTTGTGAGAATATCCCTGGAATCCAGGCTACTCTCCCCTTCTGTCCCATCCTTCTCAAGATGAGGGTGCCTGCAGGTGTAAAGGCAGGCAGTGATTCATGAAGGGATGAGAATGAAAACTGAGTTCCGATCAACTTTGTCAACCTGGGTCAGCCTTTGGGGAGTTGAGTGGCAGGCAGTTCATTGTCAGCATATTTAAAACACAGTTCAATTTGAGAAAAGGTTTCCAGGCAACAATCATTTCAACACAGTGTACAATAAAGCTTGAGGTGTGACTATCTAGACATTCCTTTACAGAGTCCATGTGACCATGAGGATAGGTTCTGTAGCTAAAAGCTCTAGAATCTAGTGTGGCCTCTGACCAATAGCCCAGAGGTCAGCAGGATGTAAATTAAAGTACATGTGACATCTCCTAATAAGGATGGATTTGACTGGGAGCTAAGATAATGGTTGAGTGAGGGAGAGTCTGGGATAAGCATTCCGGGGGATATGAGTAAGGTCTGTCTTTATAGCAAAAGCTGGGCGAAGGCTGCCTTCACAGAGAGCAAAAGGGTCACTAGGTCATTAACAATGCCCACTTTTAGATTTCTAAGTGGGAAAATTGGTATTTTTATCTCCTCCATTGAGAAAGTGCCATGTGTGTTTAACATTCCCAGTCTCCCTGATGATCTGCACAAGAATGTCTGTGCCCTCAACATCAGAGGACTTTGCTTATTTAGAAGCTATCCACCAATCAAGCACTTTAGTATATTCTCTATGTAGTGTCTTTCACCCAGTATTATAGTTTCAAGGTACATTGGAGTGATGAAAGCTCTAGTTCACCAATCTGTCTTCATAATGGTAATCTAAAAAATAAAAATAAAATAATGGTAATCTAGAATGGTAATCAAAATACTATATTCACCTGTTTATTCTGTCATCTGTGGACAAGTGGGTTGTTTATGTAACTTTGTTCTTGAGAATTCATGGAGTGTATCTTTTGATTCACAGAAATTGCATTTTCATTGGATATACAACTAAAGCCAGAGGCTTGATCACAGACTTCCTGTATACTCAAACAGATAACATACAACTGCTGTAGCAATATACATGCCCATTCTTGGGGGTTCAGAGCCCCCATGTTTTCACCAATTCTTGTGTTGTCTGTGTTTTTCATGCTGGATCTTTAGATATATGTGATTCCATGTTGATTTTGTTTTACTTTTCTGTCTGAGTAAAGAAGTTGTATTTATTTAATACATTTATGAGTCCATTGGGCACCCTCCTTTGAAGGACTGAGGCTCAGTTATACATTCGACCTTTAAAATAACCAAGTTTCAAGAGTCTTCCATAACAATCTTCCAAGACATTTTTAAATCCTTCTTTAGATACCTTTTATTTGTCAGATGTAATTGTCATCTTGGAGGCTTACTGCCTCCATATGCTAATGTAGGCCTAGTCCTGGAAGCTTCTAGCTTCCATAAAATCTTTTCTAGACCTAAAATGTGTTCAGCCTATGAGACTTACTGCTGAATAAGTTCACCCTTTTCTAGTTCTTTCTGGACTCTGGATGGCTGGTTCAACTCAACTGTTCTGAAGCAAGCTCCTCTCTTAGCTGACTGATTCAAACTAGCTTCTCTCAGCTTCTGACTGAATTGCTCTACTTGGTCTCATACTAACTCTGGCAATATGTTCTAATCTTCTGTTTCCTTCTCATTCTCTGGCTCATTCTGTCTTCACCTGAGTCTAGCTTGTTCTCTCTCTGCAACCTGTGTCTAAAACTCTCCTGACAAAACTGCCTCCTCTTTCTCTCCTTCTGTGCTGCTCTCTCTTAAGTAGTCTCTCTTTCTTCTCTGTTCTCCTGAGAACTTAGCATATCTTATTCTGTCAAAAGTTTTCTTTAATTCATCATTTTGTTTGCCTCTCAATTAGACATCACTTTGAAACATGGTGCTTCCTTCTAAAAGCTAACTTAACCTTCACTGTTTGGGATTAAAGGTGTGTACTAAAGACATGTCTGTATTCCATCTTGAGGAATTAAAGAGATATAATTTCTTGCCAGAGCAGCCATGTTGCTGGATTAAAATTCCTTTATAGTATATATATATAAAAATCCGTCTTTAGAACCTGACTTGAGCAGCTTAGGGTTGAATTTGCTGCAGACACAGTGAAGTGGCCCAGACAGCTATTGTACAACCAGAAAAAGATAACTTTTTATGTTTCTTGGAAACATTCACCCATGTCCCTTAAATAACAGATTTATACACCTCCCTGTAAGGGAAACCAAACCAAACCAAACAGAGTAATTACAACATAGAAAATTAGGGAGTCTTTCCAAGTACACAAGGAGTTGCCAGGTAAATCACTCCCTTACAGAGCCCTCCCAAACCTGCCTCTCTTCTACTTTATTCCAGTCTTCATACAACAATTTATCCATAGTAAATTTATCCAATTACATAGCAACTGAAGAGGAGTGAAGATGAACAGGTAAGAACAGAGAAAAACAGAAGACAATGCCACTGTTCTCTAAATGGCCTTCTCTCCTCTGTACTTTGACCCTGGCTATTATTATATTATTATATTATTATGCTATCATCTTATCTCACCATTTCACCCCTATACCATTGGTCCACTAAATCTTCACTTGACACACTGTAATGTTTCAATAATTGTCCATATCTCTGTGTTTAATTTTCATTATCATAGTCCCTTAACTTCAAGTGCAATTTGACCATTATCGGACTAGGCAAGGTTAAGTGAATGCAGAGGAGTCCTAACAGTGTCATCTAGTCATATGGAAGCAAAGGCAGAATTAAAAAAAACACAGACTGGTTTATTATCTATCCTTGGTACTCTATCACTCTGACTCAACTCCATCACTAGATGGAGTTGACTTAATGTGTCTATGTTTAGTACAAACTTCAATCTCTCAAAGGTAAGTATTCAACTGAAAACTAGATTCCCTGTCATTGGTCATTGATTTCGTCTTTCCCTTCACTTAAATTTTATTTGTGAAATTTTTGTTCTTCAGAGGACTTTTAGGGAGACTAACTGTTCATATGTAGCCAGTCTTGAGCTAATAATTAGCCATACTTGTAATCCCAGCGGATGCAGGAAGAAGTCTGTGAATTCAAAGCTAACCTGGGATGGCTCAAGAAAGGGAGAAGTGGGGAGGAAGAGAAGAGAGAGGAGGAAAATAACCATTAATTGCCACCACTTATTCTACCAGAATTAAATGAGGAATGACACATAGTGTTTAGTTGTGTCTGTTCTGATAAGGTGTTCTGCAGAATGTTTTAACGTCTGGATGTGTCCATTCTTCCCAAGTGCATCAATTCCAGATCACAGTTAATGTCTTTTAAACAAATTTAACTAGACACAGTTCTGGGCCCAACTGATGGTTAGTGATCCTTAGGCTGCCATGTGATTTCAATCTAGAAGTAATACTTTGAGAAAATGAAGATTACTTTTCTCCAGAATTCCTATGCTGATTTGCAACTTAAGCTGAAGACTTTTCCTCCAACCAATGATTGCACTCATAGTCCCAAGTTCTGATCTTCAAGTTGAAGTGGAATCTTTCCATTAGATTTATTACCTGACATTCATGTATTAGAGAGTCTTCTCCTCGTCTGTTAATTATCATTACAGATTCAACTTTTATTTTTAAACTCTGAGTTCCCTTCCTTTTTTTTTTTTGTTTGTGTTTTTATTTGTTTGTTTGTTTGTTTTTCAAAAGGAGCTCTGGCAAAGTTTTATTAAGGGAAAACGTTCTTGTTTACTTCTCACCAGTCTGTTCTGGCATGCTTCTAATAATATCAGAATCACCTGGGTCAATGATAGCCAGTGTATATACTCTGTAGTATTTTCCACATGCTGTACCTAATTCAATATTATTGCCACTGTAGTGATGGACACCAGTTTTAGCCAACATGGCATAGTACTCTATTTCAGATTTCCTCAAAGCTGGGCAGTTGTTGGCGAGGATAACCAACTTCGCTTTGCCTTGTCTGATCATCTTCAGAGTCTGTTTGTACCCCAGCACGTACTTTCCACTTTTCATAACAAGCTGGAGCCTAGAGTTGATCGACTCCAGAGACTTTTTCGTCTTTTTTGTGGCCACCATCTTCCTGCCTTAGGTGCGGGACAACCCCCAACCAAGATCAGCCGCCAAGATGGCTGGGTCGAGTTTCCTTCCTTTAAAGTCATTATTTCTCCTGAAGTTTTACTTTTTTTATGGTCAGTAGAGGAGCCCATTTCAAAGGCCCCTCTCTCTATGCGCATTTCTTGTCCTTTTGTACAGAATACTTTTGCCTTGATTTGAACTTTCCTTTCCCCAAACACAGGATCAGCCATTTTTCTTCAATTTAGACATTAGGTGTGCTCACTCACCAGGCTTCTACTGCTTGCAGGCTTGATTCAGAAGATGAACTAGGGAAATTGTATGCATCCATAAAGTAGATACCATTCCCAAATTGATAGCACTCCCCTAAGTAAGCACCTTGAGTCTTCCTTGTCTGCTACTACATAAATGTTATCCTCAGTGACACAGCTCTGGAGGGATTCTTCCTATTTCCCTATGTCTAGGTCCATTTGCTCATTGAGTGCATTTCTGGAACTTCCATTTTCAGTCTGAAGCAAGATTCCAGATCTCTCACCAGAGTGACAGCAGGGTTCAGATGGGCAGTTGCTGCCATATGGAAATGCTTAGAGTAAAATGAAGTGGAATAACGCTCGTAGGGGCCAGGGTTTAGTCGACTGTGGAAAGCATCATTTTTGGACAACATCTGCAGGTCTATTGTTCAGGTTTGTAACTTGCTGAAATACAGCTGAAACAAAGGCCATTTGCATGTTTTTTTTTTTGTTTTTTGTTTTTTGTTTTTTTTGTTTTTGTTTTTGTTTTTTTAAACAAAGGATCTTTGCAGGCATTTCTACTGCAGACTTGAACTTCTGGAACACTGCCAAATGGAAAGCACTTCGGGGGGGGGGGTTGACATTCCTCACAAAGGCAGAACAACTGCTAGAGCCCACTCCAGTGCTAGTCAAGACACTGCACTAGATGGAGCAGAACACTGCTTCAATCTACTCGGTGATGGGTACTTGAAGGCACAAGCGAATGCATGAACTATTTGATGAAAATATCTGTGAAGAATAAATGAATACTATCTTTCCTTACCCCAGTCAAGAGCTCGTAAAAATTGTCTCCCCTGCAAAAATCACAAGTTGCCCCCAAAGTTCATGCTTGAGTTTAATCTTATGGGAAAAGACAACACAGTGAAACATAACTAACTTATTCCTAGTGTCCCTACTGGGTGAACAAACATTATTTTGCTTTCAATGGGAAGTTTGTACAGAAATCTTGGACATAAGGTACTTAGCCCCCACTCTGTGTCCTGTGAAATTATTCTGGGCTTAACAGGACGCTTGCAATGAATGGGATTCATTGCTTCCTCAGCTGCAGATGTTCACAATGGGATTAAAAGTATGTATAATAGTGTGATTAAAATGCAGACCGTTTTAGGGTGTAGAGGGAGAGATATCTATGGAGAACCTGGGGAATCATGAGAATTCATGACTAGCTCCCACATGGATCATTTCTCAGAATCTTGAGATCCCATTTGAGTGAGCCCTGCATTCTGCCCTGGTTTATGGACTACTTAGTTGCTTTACACATCTGTAAATTTGATTTTATTCATAAAGATTTATTTTATTCAATAGTAAAATACATGGTGCATTCCTATAGCTCACACAGGCTTTCATCAGCATCCATGAGTCCTTAGTTCAACACTGCCGTATAAAGGGAACTTATCAGCTCAGCACAGACCATGACATTCCCAAGACACTGATGTACTTAGCAAGACCCTACTTGGAACTCAGTACTATGCCATCATGCTTTCATGCTGACATAGCCTCTTGAATCCCATTGAGTAGCCTGTTTTGTAAGGCAGTCTCTAGAGTAGCAAAGAAAGTCAATAGCACCAAATAAACACATCAAAACCAGTTCCTCTGTGAAAATGTACACTGGCTCTCCTCTTCAGAGTGAAAATATTTATCAGTTCTCCTAGGAGATTTCCAAAGAGCAGAGTCACTCATGGCAAAGAATAAATGCTCAAATGGTCGCAGGAAGAACTCAGGTGTGAGCAAGGGTGGGGATGTGGGAGAGAGGGAAGTGAGTGCGAAGGTGAGCTTACAGGGTAAATAGGGAGTGAGAAGACCAGTTGCTTGTTTCCCACTTTCCTCTGATTGTGTATTTAGAGCCATCTGGAGGAAGAGTGAATGCTTAAGTCAAACCTGAGGGAAATGGCAGTAAACTCAGGGTGACCAGGTCTGTTAAGTGCCCTGGCCATGTACTTGCTTGAGCTCAGACTTTTTTCCTATAACATCTGTCTGTCCCATGGTTAGAGGTCTCCAGGAGCCTGTCCCTGATTTACTTTCCCTGTGATCACCAAGTTGGCTGTAACACAGAGGAAAAAGCCTCCTGGGCTTTCCAGAATGATTCTGGGTTCTTGTTTTTTGTTGTTGTTGTTCTTGTTTTGTGGTTTGTAAATAGAAATGAGGCCATGTTTCTGGCCCTCAACTTCCTTGTCTCAAATGTCCTTAATGATTAAAAACAAGGAAATAAGCCAGGCAGTGGTGGTAAATCCATTTAATCCCAGCACTCAGGAAGCAGAGGCAGGAGTATCTCTGGGAGTTTGAGGCTACCCTGGTCTACAGAGTGTGTTCCAGAATAGCCAGGACTATACAGTGAAACCCTATCACAAAGCACAAACAAAACAAAACAAAACAAAACACACACTAAACACACACACACACACACACACACACACACACACACACACATACACACACACACACAACTGGCAGCCAGCATGTAGAAGGATGCAAATCGATCCATTCTTATCTCCTTGTATAAAGCTCAAGTCCAAGTGGATCAAGGACCTCCACATAAAACCAGATACACTGCAACTAATAGAAAAGAAAGTGGGGAAGAGCCTCAAGCACATGGGCACAGGGGAAAATTTCCTGAACAGAACACTAATAGCTTATGCTCTAAGATCAAGAATTGACAAATAGGACCTCATAAAATTACAAAGCTTCTGTAAGGCAAAGGACACTGGCAATAGGACAAAACAGCAACTGAGAAATTGGGAAAAGATCTTTACCAGTCCTATATCTGATAGAGGGCTAATATCCAATATATACAAAGAATTCAAGATGTTAGACTCCAGAGAGCCAAATAATCCTATTAAAAATGAGATACAGAGCTAAACAAAGAATTCTCCAAGGAGGAATACTGAATGGCTGAGAAGCACCTAAAGAAATGTTCACCAATTTCACTTTCAAAGCAGTGGCTTCTAGGGATGCTGTATCTTAGGAACAGCAATGGAGAGAAGCTATGTATCAGAGGCAGTGATAGAGAGAAGCAGTGTATCAGGGGTAGTCATGGAGAGAGACATTGTCTTGCCATGAAATGATGGGTCTAGGACTGAGTCCAAGCATAGCAATCCCCATACTTTCTGCTCGGATCTGAGAAATGACCCCACTATCTGACCTAGGAGAGACTTAGTACTTGACATTTTCATCTGAAGGGCTCTGGGGGTCCAACTAATGAGCTACTTAGATTTACCCTAGGGAAAGTCCTGCTGCTACAACTCCATAGCACATACTCTAGAAGGGTAAAATCCTACAGTTTAGCAATGAGAGTAAGGGGGGAAAGAGACATAACTTTGGAAGATGAATAGTGTCAAAAGGATATTGGATCAGGTTAAGGAAGTGTCAGGTGATAGCAGACATTCTCCCTAAATAATATAGTCTACCGGGCATTGAAGGGTACAGCTATCCTCTGGTCCATTTAGCAAGGTAAATTTCAGCACCTAAGTATTCATCTTTCATCTGTGATTATCGTGTCTACTAGCTGTTTCCATTTCAGTGTGGGCCATTTTCATTCTTGAATTGAAACATTTAAAAATAATTGTCAAATTGAATAATGGCAAAATGTATCACTTCTTGCAAAATAGTACTGACAACAGTACTGGGGAAAAGAAACTCAAAAATATTTAATATGCAACCATTAGATGAAAAGCTACTGAGAACTATAGACATTGTGGGAAATTGTACAGAGCTTATCACTAACTTTAACAGGTTAGAGAACAAAAGATATTTGTGCTTCCATGCCAGAAGTAAAATGGAAGAAGAGGGAAAGGGGAAGGAAGACAGAGAAGGAGAAGAGGAGGGAGGAAAGAAACAGAGGAAGAAGGTGAGGGAGGAGGGAGAGAAAGTAAGACAGGAAAAGGGAGAGAGGGGGGAAAGGGAGAGAAAGAGGAAGAGGCAGAGCCAGAGCCAGAGCCAGACCAAGACCAAGAGCAAGAGCAAGAGCAAGAGCAAGAGCAAAAACAAGAGCAAGTGCAACATGTATCACACCATGAAACAATCTCCCAGGAATGTAGACTATAGGATAGAAGTATAGAGAAAGAGCTTTAAAGGGCTACTTTGAATACTTTTACAGACCAGTAGGATTTGATGGGACTTTATTGTGTTCCCTTTGCTTTTTTCCATGTTCTAAACTCATGCAACATGATAATAGTACAGCCTTAATGACTAAAATGAGGAGCATTCCTTCAGCAGGTGAGTCTCTATGTCTATGGTATGCTGACTTACAGCCCTTTGGCTTATAATCAGGAATGATATACGGTACTTCTATGGTAATGTTTTGAGAAACCTTCATACTGTAACTGAAGCAATCTACATTTTCACCATCTGTGTATAAGAAAGGACTCACCTACCTCTCCCTTTGCCTTGGATTATAGTTAGTGTCTTTTGTTTGTTTTCTTAAGGCCAGTCATTCTTAGTGACTTGAGATGGACTCTGAATGAAGTGCATTTTTGTTTGTTTCTTATATATTTATTATTTTATCCTGATACTTTGCTGAAAGTGGAAGTAGTTGTTAGTTCCATGAGTTCTCTGGTGGAGTCTTCAAGATCCTATATTTAAGAACATATTTCTGCAATAGGAATAGCTTCATATTTCTTTCCTACTTGTGTTGATTATATTTTTTTCTATGTTTTGTTGCTCTAGGTAAGACTTCAAGTATTATATGGACCATGAGGTGAGAAAGCAGGCAAGTGCACCAAAAGACCCTTGACTTACTCCCAATTTTGGTTAAAACACTCTCCTAGTTGTTCCTTTTAGAACTCTGTTGGGCCTATGTTTTTCACAGGTAGCCTTTATTGTGTTGAGATTTGTTCAAGATATACAGGTCTTCATGGTTTCTCTCATGAGGACACATTGGGAATTGTTAGAGGGCTTTCTTGCATTTGTTGAGATGGCTGCATGACTTATGCTTTGAATGGTTCCTATGCTATGTCATTAATTTACAGACCACTCTTTAATTCATATGAGAAAGCCAATTTGATTGTGATGAAATGTAATCTTAATGTGTTGTAGAAATTTGTTTTATTAGTGTTTTACTAGTTTTATGTCTGAATCAGTCAGAGAGATGGACCTACAGTATTCTTTGTGGCTGTTATATCCCTATCTAGTTTTTGTTTCTGACTTTACAGAATTACCATGATAGAGGTCTTTCCCTTTATATTTAATGGAATAGTTTGAGGAGCATTGATATTAATTCTTCTTTAAGGGTCTGGTAGAATTCCATGGTCTAACTGGGCTTGGTGTCTTCCATCTTAGGAGCTGTTATTACCTCTTCAGTATGTTACTTTCATAACTGTAAGTTATTTATGTCCTATTGAATTAATTTTAGTAGGCATGTGTGTGTGTGCATGCTTGTGTGTGTGTGTGTGTGTGTGTGTGTGTGTGCATGTGTCTGTGTCCATGCACCCTTACAGGTTAACAACCTGCTTAGTCTGCATAATGTTAATTGTATGCATTGATTCCAGGGCTGATCTATTGGTATTAGATAACCAATTTGAGAGCTCTTAATCTGGGAAGACTATTTTCTGTACTAGTAACATTACTTTGTTGCTTGATACCTTCATGGTAACCAATAGAATGCTAATTGGACAAATGGCCCACCCAACAAGAAGGAAATCATGCCTGGTACTGGGAATTGCCTTAGCCAACTCCCCAGGACTGGTGAAGTCAGGAAATTTGGAGAAGAAACTATAATTGACACTTTACTTAACCAGTATCACTTTGTTCTCAATATTTTTCCTTATACCCATAGGTTATATGTCTCACCAAGCACCAAATAAGCTTCATTTTAAAACAGACTGAGACTGTTCAGATAACCACAGCTGATGTAATTGCAGAAAACTAGCAACCAGTGCTCAGGTCCAACTAATGCATCTACAACCTAACTCCTGCACCTTATGCTCAGAGATCATAGCAGAAGAAGGGTAAGAAAGATTTCAAGAGCCAGAAGAACAGACAGTTTGCTGTGAGAAAGAAACTACACTTGTGAAATCTCATCAACATAGCTGCATAAACAACACCTGAACAAAGACGACACCAATACACATGCTAATATGGAAGGGGAAAAATCTCATGGGGCTAAATCCTAGACAAGAATATAGGATATAGGTTTTTCCTTAAGTATTCTCCAAATTTCACTGCTATCTCTTATATTTTCATCTCTAAATTTTAATTGGGATATTCATTTTCTTCTTTTGGTTAGTTTGCCAATCTCATCTTTCCAAAGAACCAACTCTTTGTTCATTCACTCGTACTCCAGTGGTTTCTATTTCTTTGCTTCTGCTGGTTTTCAGAGCATCATTAAGTTATGTATTGAAAGCCTCTCTCATTTTTAAATTTGACTTTTATACTATAAATTTCCCTTTTAAGAATTGCTGAAATTGTATCTCACATTCTGGTATATGTTTTCAGTTAAATTAGAATTCAGGAACTTTTACATTTCTCTCCCAATTTCTTCTATGACCATTATTAAATAATGTGCTAATCATATGCATAAGTTTGTGTGTATTCTGGAGTTTCTCTTTCTTTTGATTTCTATTTTTTTCCATTTTAATAAATTCCAATCTAAGTAACAGAACATAAGAAATGATTTCAATTTTTCATACTTGTTTAAACTTACTTTCTCTCCTAAGATTCACATTCTATTCTCATTATAATATTTTATAAGTTAGTGTTTGGATGTTGTAATTCATTTACCTTGTCTCCCACCTCTGATATTCCCATCTTTACTTGATCTATTCTATTAGTAAGGCACTGTATTGACATTATTATTTCATTTCTTAAGATCTTTATTTCCCAATTTTAAATCTGATTTAAATTTTTTTCTCTTCAGTGAACCCCTCTTTTATATCTTTCATTGCCTTCATTACTTCATCCAGCTTTGACTTTTTGTTCTTTTTGAATTCATTCAGGGGTTTCCTTCTGTCCCCTTTTGATCATACTAAAGATTCTTATAGTCATTCTTTTGACTTCTTTGTCTAGGATTTAACCTAATTCATGTTTATTGCAATCCATTATTGTGAAATTATTAATTTCTGGAGCAGTTGAGTCCTGTTTCTGCAAGATCTTGCTTTTCCTTCGTTGATTTGGTGTTGTCCAATGAGAATAGAACCTGATTAGTATGACCTCTGATATTTATGTATGTATGTATGTATGTATGTATGTATGTATGTATGTATTTATTTATTCCTATAAACAGTAAGTATGGCAAAACAATGGATAAAATAACTAGAAGTGTCTTTAAGCTTTTAGTTCTTGAAAAGGGCTGTGGGCATGCCCTCTACCAACATGACTTAGAGCATGACACCTTGAAGTTCTTGTCACTGCTTCTCCCTCATCTTACTTAGTCTCAGTGATGTCTGTGGCTCAGGCCAGATTACCACTGGGTTTATTTAATACTGTACAGTTATAGCTCAGTTATAGTTTCAGCTAGAGATTTTTTTATGCCAGGACATAGAGACTAGTCCAGGGATGTTTGCCCTGGATTTGCAACCTGAGTTGTGCTGAGATTTAATTTGCCTGTAGAGCTACCTGACCACCCACCCAGTAGGGTACCTTCTAAAATAACCCCTTGCCATTGTTCTAGTTCAATCCAAGAGAAGAGGATTATGTGGCATGTGGATGCCAAGATTCCTATTTGCTTACACTTTATAAAGCTGCTCAGTGATGTGTCTAATGTCATTTATACTTTTAATCTTTCTTTGTTTCTTATTTTTCACCCTTTCATTCTCCTCCCACAACAAACCCCTACCTCAACCTCTGTAATTTATCTCTTATCCTGAAAAACAGGGTGTGATGTTTCTTAGGCTCTCTCTGGCATCTTCTGTTCTGAAGTTGCACCCTACACTGGGAACAGAGAAGTCCCTAACTAGAGCTGAGTCCCCCAGAATTGACTCTGGATCTTCCTTCTTCTGTCCTATTTTCTAAGCACCTCTCTATTTTTTCTCTTTCTCTTGTTTTCTTTGAATTCATTCAGATGTCTCTCTCTCTCTCTCTCTCTCTCTCTCTCTCTCTCTCTCTGTCTGTTTCTCTCTCTCTTTCTTCCCAGTTGTTCATTTTAAAAACAATTCAATTAGTTATCCTATCGAATGCTTCACTTGACCTTTAGAATTAAGACATTGAATTAAAAATTAATACTTTGGGTGTCTTGAATGAACTAAATATAGCATAGGAAGCATACCAACTTATGAGGTATTCTTTCATCTTCATGAGAGTTTTTTGTATGCACCTCAGATTTCCCATACTTTTTAGCAATACATAGAGATATATAGATAAGTGGTTTTCATGTTAATAGATACATTCAAGGAGCAACTCTAAGCTGAGGATCTTTAGACACTCCCCACCTTCTTTTGCCACTTCTGTAGGAACACAGAGGCATGGTAGGTAGGTGGGAGTCTGACAGACAAAAGCTCCATGTTAGAAAGACATGCCCCAGACTTGATGGAATTTTCATGATGAAGAGCTAAGCTGTATATTTGTATCAGTCTTGTCTGGTACCTTGTTTGTCAGGGCTGTGGACTGATGGACTCTGGACTCATGTAGAGAGCTGTCTGAACTGTGCCCTAAGATGGTGCTGGCTTCCACTCCTTGCTGGAGCACTAGAGTGATAAACAACTCCTTATTTGTCTGTACTTGTTTGCCTGGCTTGCTTCCACGTTTGGCAACCTATCTGCATGCACCACATGGCCTATTGAGATAGTCTCAGGATGGGCTTTTAAGGGCCCGGGGTGTTCCCCTCGGGGTCAGAAGATAGTCAGAAGATAGTCAGAAGATAGTCAGAAGTCAGTCAGAAGATAGTCAGAAGATAGTCAGAAGTTAGTCAGAAGTAAGAAGTCAGTCAGTCAGTCAGAAGATAGAAGAAGAATGTTCAAGGTTCCTGAATAAACTGCTTTAAGAAGAGCTTGCGGGTCGCGTCGTTCTTGCTGGCCGAGGCGGTGGCCTGTACGGAGAAACCAAGCAGGGCTCATAACTTTCTGCAGTCAGGGAAGTCAGCTGGTAAGTTCCCAGGTAAGAAGGGACAATAAGGTCCTTGGAAGTAGAGGCTATAAAGACTCCGGGGTGGAGCAATAAAGTTTCGCGATGAAGCGAACTAAGTAGAAGTGAAAGTAACTATGGGCGCTTCTTCGTCACACCCAATTTTTGTGGCTCTTCAAGAGCTGTTATCTTCAGAAAATTTACAACTGAAACTTAAGAAAAATACTTTAGAGAGGTTTCTCAGAGAGCATGATACTGCAGCTCCCTGGTTTGCAGTGTCCGGCACAGTGGCTTGCTGGGATAAGCTCAGAAAAGATTTAGATTTTGCATGGGAGCAGGGGATGCTTAAGAGTGGTGTTAGACCAGTATGGAAGCTAATCTAGGGGTGTCTAGAAGATCAGAGATGTTGCAAAGCCATAGAAGAAGGACAGGCGGCATTAGAACAGATAAAGGAAGAGAGATCCGAGAAGTCAGAAAAGGAAAGTACAGGCATGGAGTGGTCAGATACAGATCAGGAATTGGAGGCTCTGGTTAGGGAAATGAAGAAGACATCCCTTAAGGAAGGAAAGAAAAGGAAGGGTTTAGCGCCAGACACAGGCCACCCTGGGGATCTACCGTCTGCACCACCCCCATACAATCCAATGGAGGATGGCTCTTCCAGAGAATCCTTTTGCCCTGAAGTTCAGCCGGACAGTTAGAACTGAATTGTCACTTGCTTGTCCAGTTTTTCAAGATGCACAGGGTCAGCGTTATCATGAGCCCTTGGATTTTAAGGTTATAAAGTCCTTGGCTGAGTCTGTCAGTACTTATGGGATCACAGCCTCTTTCACTTTAATTTGCTAATGAACAGGCAGATGCTAATCGCACAGTTGGGAATCAAGCCTGGGTTAGGGATAAAAACAAGGGACTAGAGGCTTGGATGAAGGTGTGCTGAGAGCTAGGAGGGGAGGGCCTTTAACCAATGCAGGACTAGCAGCTGCCATGATGCAGCTGAGTAAGAACAAATAGATACTCTCTGGCAGCACAAGTAGGCTGTGAGTGGAAATATCCTGGCTTGTGTGTGACTTCCATTCAATATCAAAGTATTACTCAAGCTGCTAATCTTTCTCCACAGTTGTCTCAATATCTTACAGGAAATTGGTCTACAGGTTTTGAGGATCTCATGATTGGCTATCGTCAGTGTTAACTCTACGAGGGTGGATGCAGGGCTGGCTGATGGATTATCATCTTGGATCGCCTCTGCCGTGAATCATCTGAAAGAGTGGGCAGGCATGGGTGCTCTTTTAGCCCTATTGCTGATTATCTGTTTCACTAGTCTCTGGTGTTTGTGTAAGATAAGGATTGTTCAGAAGCAAAATGCAGCCATGGTAGTTCAAGCATTTACAACCATTGAGGCAGGGCAGTCCCCCCAAGCATGGCTTGCTGTCACGCGGAAATAATTGTCCATTGACCTCTGGGTTATGGGCTCGTCGCGTTCGGGATGCGAGGCTTAGCACTGCACTTGATGTGTGCCGCCTGCAGCTAGCAACCTCAAGAAGATCATGTCTGATTGCATACAGGTTGATGCCCCAGAACCTGTCTCTGTGGAAAAGGCATCGGACGGGTCTGGCCCTCCCTGGGAGACATGAAGCCTGAGGAGGGGTAGTACAATGTCCCTGTTTCTATCATCAGAGACCAGACCTCTGTTCTTACCTGTTTCGCTGCAAAACAAAAAAGGGGGAACTGTAGAGAGCTGTCTGAACTGCGCCCTAAGATGGTGCCGGCTTCCACTCCTTGCTGGAGCACTAGAGTGATAAACAACTCCTTATTTGTCTGTGCTTGTTTGCCTGGCTTGGTTCCGCGTTTGGCATCCTATCTGCATGCACCACGTGGCCTACTGAGATAGGCTCTGGATGGGCTTTTAAGGGCCTGGGGTGTTCCCCTTGGGGTCAGAAGATAGTCAGAAGATAGTCAGAAGATAGTCAGAAGATAGTCAGAAGATAGTCAGAAGTTAGTCAGAAGTAAGAAGTCAGTCAGTCAGTCAGTCAGAAGATAGAAGAAGAATGTTCAAGGTTCCTGAATAAACTGCTTTAAGAAAAGCTCGAGAGTCGCGTCGTTCTTGCTGGCCGAGACGGACAGACTCAGAGCAGATTGAGACAGATTATGACAACTTCAGTACGGTACCAACAAGAAGATTTGGCCCAGATGATTCTGGGATCAAGACAAAGATGTACATTTATAGCTGGGCAGTCTTTAGGATAGAAGTGGCATAAACAATCTTAGGATGAGGATCATAATAAAGAAGTAAAAGCATGATGAGCCATGGGTGGCACAAATACAGAGAAGAGAATCATAATAAAGAAGTAAAAGCATCGGTGGCACAAATACAGAGAAGAGAAGGCAGAAAGGGGAGTAAGAGTATGTGGCTGACCTCGCTATAGAACGAGATCATGAGCAAGCCTGTATTTATCTGATTGACAGGTGTAGTTGGAGGAAGATGGGCGTTGGTCCATAAAAGTGATTGTAAGAAATTTGTAGAGCCTGTGAGGTGATATGGGTTATGTTGTGCTGGGAGGGATTATTGTCTGAAGCATTGGAAGAATTTTGTGGCCACTCAAGGACTAAGAAGGACATTAGAGTGGACCAAATCTGAGGAAAGCTGGAGCTTGAAAAGGGTATCTGAGCCTCCACAGCCATAATATGGGTGAAAAGGGAGGCTAGAACAAAGCAAAGTGCCCCACCCCAGCATAATCACGAGGGAGACAAAGTAGATGCCCCTTCTTGTCCAAAATCAGTGGGCTTGGGTTTCATCATTATCACTTGGAAGGTCACAGTCACTTCACTATGTAGTTTTCTTTGAGCAAGTTGAGTCTGAGTACCAGAATTCAAATAAAATTTCAGAACATTTGAGTTAATTATTGCTGGGAGCAGAAACTGACTTGTTTGTCCACATCTTGATTCTGTGCTAAGCACTGCTCAGAAGCACAGTGGGATAAAGGTTCTCAGAGGAGAAAGCACAGAGCCCAGAAGTCTTTCCTGCCTGCTCCAGAAAAATTCCAGTGTTTGTACAGGAGACACTACATGGGAAAAAGAGCACTTTAGATCCTTTAGAGAAACATCAGCTGGGGTAAGAAAACATATTTCATTTTTCAAATTCAAGCACACTTGTAGAAATTGATGCAGAGGTTTTGAATTTCATATACTTAAAAGGATGATGAACCCCAGTATCATAGCTAATTCTTCCTGTTCCTCTTTGAATTTCCAGTCACATGAATAAGTCACAGTGGGAATCACACTGCATCTCTAGACAAATCCTTATGAGTACCCTTTAAGGATGAGAAAACAAAAGTTTAGTGTTCAGTGGTTCTCTCTAACCCATGCCCCAGGAGCATGAGACAAATGTGAATGTTCCAAATTAGGAAGAGTTTGAGACCCACACACAATTGTATGGTGGTCTTGACCACATAGCTGGCAGGTGATAGAAACAGGGTTTTTAAAAAGTCATTTCAGCTATTGCCAAGACTAACATGAAGCTGTCCTTCCAGAATAAGCAAAAGCCAGGTGTTGGCTAGTTTTATGACAATGTGACACAGCTGGAGTCATCTGGGAAGAAAAAATATTGATT
>JADRCD010233363.1:0-17813 GCA_019843815.1 Montemys delectorum | reverse complement strand
TTGTTTCCTCTTGGCTTGCTCAGCCTGTTCTCTTATAGAACCCAAGACTTCCAGCCCAGAGATGGTACCACCCACAAGGGGCTTACCCTCCTTGATCACTAATTGAGAAAATGCCCCACAGCTGGATCTCATGGAGGCATTTTTCCAACTGAAGCTCACTTCTCTGTGATAACTCCAGCCTGTGTCAAATTGACACACAAAACTAGCCAGTACAGCTTGATTTGTAGAATTCAAACTAACTGCATATGATTTCCTATGACGGGTAAAGAGATTTGCCAGTAGATATTATACTGCAGGAGAGATCGACAAGGCACCATGAAAATTCCCATGCAGATCTGTGATGTATGATTATGCCTTAATCCTGCTATTTTCTAAATAAAAAGGGAGGAACTGTGACCCTCCTACAGCTGAGGGCTGATTCTATCAGACCCTGCCTTGGCACAGATAGCCATGCCTCTCTGCCCACCTCCTGCTAATAGCCACACCTCTCTCCAAGTTCCAGTCACACCAGAAGTCTCGCCTCCAGAGCCTGAAGATGAAGTTGCTGACTGGGCCAAGTTGCTGATGAACTTGGGGGGAGGGGTGTTGCTTTACCTATCTACCTGTTTGCTTGTAACAAGGAGATTTCAATGAATGATGGCAGACTGAAAGCATACCATGTGTTGGTCTAATTTTTTCAAACCCTTCCAGCATTTCTGGTACCCTTAATTATTCAGGCCCTGACCGCCATTCCAGATGACCCATTCATATGAGTGGCTACAGGCAGCCACAGTATACGTAGTGACTCCAAAAATTTAACCAGAGAACTCCTAAACCTGATAAACAACTTCAGCAAAGTAGCTGGATATAAAAATCAAGCAAGTCAGTAGCCTTCTGCTACACAAAGGATAAACAGGCTGAGAATGAAATTAGGGAAACAACACAATTCACAATAATCACCAATAGTATAAAATATCTTAGACTGTAACTAAACAAGTGAAATATTTGTATGATAAGAACTTCAAGTCTCTGAAGAAAGAAATCAAAGAAGATCTCAGAATATGGAAAGGCCTCCCATGCTCATGGATTGTCAGGATTAATTTGGTAAAATTGGCCACCTTGTCGAAAGTAATCTACAGGTTCATTGCAATCCCCATCGAAATTCCAACTCAATTTTTAACAGAGCTAGAAAGAGCAATTTGCAAATTCATCTGGAATAACAAAAGAACCAGGATACCCAAAACTATTCTCAACAATACAGGAACCTCTGGTGGAATCACCATCCCTGACCTCAAGCTGTACTGTAGAGCAATTGTGATAAAAACTGCATGGTATTGGTACAGTGACAGACAGGTAGATCAATGGGATAGAATTGAAGACATAGAACCCACATACCTATGGTCACTTGATTTTTGACAAAGGAGCTAAAATCATCCAGTGGAAAAAAGATAGCACTTTTAACAAATGGTGTTGGCTCAACTGGCAGTCAGCATGTAGAAAAATGCAAATCAATCCATTCCTATCTCCTCATACGAAGCTCAAGTCCAAGTGGATCAAGGACCTCCACATAAAACTAGATACACTGAAACTAATAGAAAAGAAAGTGGAGAAGAGCCTTAAGTACATAGGCACAGGGGAAATTTTCCTGAACAGAACCCCAATAGCTTATGCTCTAAGATCAAGAATTGATAAATGGGACCTCATAAAATTGCAAAGCTTTTGTAAGGCAAAGGATACTGTCAGTAAGACAAAATGGCAACCAACAGATTGGGAAAAGATCTTTACCAATCCTGTATCTGATAGAGGGCTAATATCCAACATATTCAAAGAGCACAAGATATTAGACTCCAGAGAACCAAATAACCCTATTAAAAAATGGGGTACAGAGCTAAACAAAGAATTCTCAATGAAGGAATACTTAATGGCTGAGAAACACCTAAAGAAATGTTCAACATCTTTAGTCATCAGGGAAATGAAAATCAAAACAACCCTGAGATTCCACCTCACATCAATCAGAATGGCTAGGATCAAAAACTAAGGTAACAGCAGATGCTGGCAAGGTTATGGAGAAAGATAAACACTCCTTCATTGCTGGTGGGATTGCAAACTGGTACAACCACTCTGAAAACTAGTTTGGTGGTTCCTCAGAAGATTGGACATATTACTGAGGACATAGTACCTGAAGACACAACAACACCACTTCTGGGCATATACCCAGAAGTTGCTCCAACATGTAGTAAGAACACATTCTAGACTATATTCATAGCAGCCTTATTTATAATAGCCAGAAGCTGGAATGAACCCAGATGTCCCACAGCAGATGAATAGATACAGAAAATGTGGTACATTTACACAATGGAGTACTACTCAACTATTAAAAACAATGAATTTATGAAATTCCTAAGGAAATGGATAGATCTGGTGGCTATCATCCTGAGTGAGGTAATCCAATCACAAAAGAACATAGATGGTATGTACTCACTGATAAGTGGACATGTGGGTATTAGCCCCAGAAGCTCAGAATACCCAAGATACAATTCACAAACACTAGTAAACTCCAGAAGAAAGATAACCAAAGTGTGGATACAAAGTATGGAGCAGAGACTGAAAGAAGGACAATCCAGAGACTGTCAAACATAGGGATCCTTCTCATATACAAGCAGCAAACCTAGATACTATTGTGGATACCAGCAAGTGCTGGCTGACAGGAGCCTGATATAGCTGTCTCCTGAGAGGCTCTGACAGTACCCAACTAATATAGAAGTAGAGGCTCACAGCCATCCATTGGACTGAGTACAGGGTCCCCAATGAAGGAGCTAGAAAAAGGACCTAAGGAGCTGAAGGGGTTTGCAGCCCCATAAGAAGAACAACAATATGATCTAACCAGTACCCCAGAGCTCCCAGGACTAAACCACCAACCAAAGAGTACACATGGTGGGACTCATAACTCCAGCTGCATATGTAGCAGAAGATGGCCTAGTTGGTCATCAATGGGAGGAGAGGCCCGTGGTCCTCTGAAGGCTCTATGCCCCAGTGTAGGGGAATGCTGGGGCCAGGAGGCAGGAGAGGGTGGGTTGGTGATCAAAGGGAGGGAGGAGGGAATAAATAGGTTTTTTTTTTCCTGATGGGAAACCAGGAAAGGGGAGAACATTTGAAATATAAATAAAGAAAATACCTAATTAAAAAAAATATAAGATGGTCCTTGGCTTTAAAGTGGTGGATCCATGTTCAAATATTAATTTTGATAAAACATGTTTGCCTATTATTTTCTTCATTTTTCATAGTTATTTTATAATTGACATTGGGATATAGAATCAACTTTTCATTCTTAGGTTAACTTATTTTCCACAGCATATACATTTTTTATACTGTTCGATTTAGCTTGCTACTAAAATAGATTCCAAAGTTCCTTCAATATACTATATGAAATAGTAGAACACCTATCACAGTTATGGTATTGTATAGATATTTAAAACATAACCTGACCAAAAAAAGCAGTAGTTTATTTTAAAAATTGGTTCGAATTGTTCTGGACATTAATTTAACAATGTCCTCATAAATGATGTTACAAAAAGTTCAAGGACAGCAACATAACTCTGTGTACAACAATTGCTGAGCATGAACAAAGCCCCAAGTTCAGCTCCAAAATTTGGTCACCTTCTTTCTTAACTATAAATAAATAGATCTCTAATCCTACAATTTCCCATAGTGAAAGCTGAGGCATTTCCCATGGTTTACCTTCTTGGAAATTTATCCTCACCTAATTACTTATTACCACAAACATGGCTATCAAACAGTCTAAGCCAATGTTGTATTTTAGCCTTAGATTGCAACAATTTCCTCCTGCATCTCCTGGATTTTATATCCTCTTCTTATGCGGTCTGTGTACTAGCAGTACTAATTCACCTTTTTTTTTTTCTAATTTATTTAATTATTTATTTACACTCCAGATTTTATTTCCCACCTCCCCCCATTCTGTCCACACTTTGACTGTTCCACATCCCACAGCTCCTCCCCATCCCTTGTATCCACGAGGATGTCCTCACCCCCCACCCCCACCCCCTACCTCACCTGACCTCTAAACTCCCTGGGGCCTCCAGTCTCTTGAGGGTTAGGTGCATCATCTCTGATTAAACACAGACTCAGCAGTCCTCTGCTATATATGTGTTGGGGGACTCCTATGAGCTGGTATATGCTGCCTGGTTGGTGATCCAGTGTTTGAGAGATATCGGGGTTCCAGATTAACTGAGACTGCTGGTCCTCCAACAGGGTTGCCCTCCTCCTCAGCTTCTTTCAGCCTTTCCCTAATTCAACCACAGGGGTCAGCAGCTTTTGTCCATTGTTTGAGTTCAAATATCTGCATCTGAATCTTTCAGCTGCTGGCTGGTAAGTAGTACAGCCTTGCTAGGTCCCTTTTTTGTGAGCACTCCATAGCCTCAGTAATAGTGTCAGGCCTTGGAACTTCCTCTTGAGCTGGATCCCACTTTGGGCCTGTCACTGGGCCTTCTTTTCCTCAGGGACCTCTCCATTTCCATCCCTGTAGGTCTTTCAGACAGGAACAATTATGGGTGAGAATTTTGAATGTGGGATGGCGACCCCCTCCCTTATTTGATTCCCTGTCTTCCTGCTGGAGATGGGCTCTATAGGCTCCCTCTCCCTACTGGGCATTTCATCTAAGGTCCCTCCTTTTGAGTCCTGAGAGTCTCTCACCTTCCAGGTCTCTGCTCATCTTTTAACAGGTGAGAATCAAACCTCATCACACCATTTCTTAAGCTTGTTATTCCCAAATTAAATACTTATAAGGCCCACTGTGGCACCACACACCTATAAATCCCAGCAGAGCCTATTAACTGGCAGTGTGGCTTATCAAACAAAACATCAACATAAAGATAAAACTTACCATCCTTAGGACAGCCTATGATTTATATGCAATGTGTTACACCTCCACCCACTCATGATTTGATAGCACTGCTTCTCATGAAAAAGGATGGCCTATTCTTTCCTTTACTTAACTAAGGATACATAACTATGTGGTTGTTCACTCCAAGCTCCATTAGATTGCACCTCATCTGAGAGACTCATCTGTACTTTATGACATTCTCTTCTCCTAGGTGTCTTCCTAGAGTACAGGCTACTACCTAACTGCTTCTTGTTTACTTATCAGTAAAGTATACAGGCATGCATACAAATATAAATCCAAACATAACCTATTTTTTGGTTTATTTACTAATCTATCCTAAGGAATAGATATGATTATAGTTCAAAAAGACTTGCAGTAAATACTTGTCAGAAAAACGAAGGAAAGGTGACTTTTCCCCATGTATTTAGTAAATTTCTATTAGGAACCAAAGATTGTGTAAAGCATAGTAATATTTCTTTTAAAATTACACACAACCCTAATAATTCCATAAATGAAAGATAATTACCCTCTTTTTAACCTTCAAGATTCTATGAAATTAAAACTTGATTACAGCTATAGATCATACCAGTGGTAAAGCTAGAGTCTACAATGTTTAAAATCAAGCTTCCACCCTCTAATAATCACAGACTACCATCTGTAAAGTTAGGATTAAAAACCAAACATCAGTAATAATCATCTAAATAGCTTTTGACAGACTTTTATAACATCAATGATCAGAATTTAGACAAGAACATCATGCTTCTACAGAAAATATTTTATTCTCATTTACCAAGCTGTGGAAAAGCAGTTTCTATTAGAAGAAATGGCTGATGCTTTGGCCTTCCAAAATGGAATTAGACATTGGCTTTCACAAAAATTACATATATGTCTTTACATATTCACACAGTGTACTTATTTTCACATATTCCTAAATGCATAAAAATTAAGAAACTCATGTAGCACTTGAGTTCCAGACCTGATTTATTCATTTTTTTTTTGACTTCTCTTTTGGCACCTAGACCTTTGGAATGAACAAAAATAATCCATTTTCTAGGCAGTCTATTTTCTCACTCTACATGTTGTTAATCTCACACACAATAAATTCTGAAGTGTTTTGACCAAAGCTTAAAGTTTATTCAGGAAAAGGAGTCATGAACCTGGAGCAGGATGTTCTTCCCTAAGGGAGCAGTCAGTTCCTTCCTTTCTGGGCCCAGGATGGAGAAGCACATCTTTATTTAGGCAAATGTCAGCCACTCAGATAATCGTATCCTCAACTGAAATCTTCGGCAAAGATGATTCCTTTTGTATCTTCAAAACACCTAAACCCCGCGTTTTGTTTATTATTACAAGAGTTCTTTACTTTCCAAATCTTCAGTCCATAAAGCCATAGTGTCTGTAAAAAGGAGTTGAGGAAGAGGTCAATCTACTAAAAGCAGGAATAAGTGGACAACAATACAAAGAGCTGCAAGACTTCAAAATACCACCACTCCCTCTGTTCCATGTAAAACTACAAAGAGTACAAGGGAAGAAGTCTCATCTACCAGGGCAGTGTGGGGGATGCAATGCCATTTGCTTAATCAAGAATGGCATAAATTGGAAAGATTCAGGTTTAAGAAAGACTATGTTTAATCTTGTTATAATAAGGAACAGTAAGAAAGATAAAGATTAGAGATACATTTCAACTCTCATTCTTAAGTATATAGCTATATTTATATTATTTTGAAATAATTTTGAAAGATACAATTTAACTAAATTGATATTGCTTTAAAGTTGATTATAACTGATGAGGATTGATCTGAATTGTCCCAGACATTACATCCTGAGTTTGTTTTCCCCTTGCTGAATGAACTTGGCTTTTTACAAACTTAAAAATATGTATTCCTTTTGAGTTTATTATAACATGGTAAATTGTGTTAAAAGATAAAAATCCAAAGCAAATAAAACATGACTAGACATAGATCAAAATATTCTATTTAAGAAATCTTTAAAAAAAAATCTTAGAAAGGCTGAGAAATATCTGAGCTCCACCAGAGCATATTTCACATATATTCTTACTTTCTTGTTAACAGGTAATAGAAAGCAACACAGGATTTTGTAACACTTAAAGAAATACTTAGTCATCAGGGAAATGCAAATCAAGACAACCCTGAGATTCTACCTTACATCCATCAGAATGGCTAAGATCAAAACCTCAAGGGACAGCACATACTGGCCAGGATATGAAGAAAGGGGAACACTCCTCCACTACTGATGGGAGTAAAAACTTGTACAATCATGCTGGAAAATCATATGGTGGTTTTTCAGAAATTTGGAAATAGTTCTACCTCAAGACCCACCTATAGTAGTCCTGAGCATATACCCAAAAGATGTTCCACCATACCACAAGAACACTTGCTAACTTATGTTCATGGAAGCTTTTCTTGTAATCGCCAGAAACCAGAAATAACCAAGATGTCCCTCAACTGAAGAATGAATAAAGAAAATCTTTCATTTACACAATGGAATACTACTCAATTATTACAAACAAGGACATCATAAATTTTGCAAGCAAATGCATAGAAGTAGAGAATATCATCCTGAGTGAGATAACCTAAACCCAGAAATAAACACATGCTATCCACTCACTTATAAGTGGATATTAGCCATAAAGTATAGGATAACTACACTGCAATCCACAGACCTAAAGAAGCAAAATAACAAGGAGGGCCCAGAAGTAGATCATTGAATCTTTCTCAGAAAGAGAAACAAAATAGATACCACAGGTAGACAGAGGGAAGGAACTGAGTAGAAAAGGGAAGGGGGAAGTGAGAGGAGCATGTTAGGTATAGAAAGAGCAGGGAGAAAAGAATGGAAATTGGAGGTGAGTACATAGGAGCGGGACATCTCCAGGACATGCCAGAGAACGAGGTGTCTAAGGGGCCAACTAACTGAGACTGGTAGCAGTCAAGATAGCAATCCTGTCTGTAGTGGCCACATCTTGTAGTCAGGCAGGACTTCCAATGGAGGGATAAAGATAGTAACCCAACCACAAAACCTTCCACCAAAAATGTGTCCTGCCTACACAATGTGCAGAGTCAAAGATAAAGAAGAGAAGGAGGGAATAGCCAACCCATAACTGTCCCAAATTGAGACCCATCCCATGGGCAAGCACCAATCCCCGACACTATTAATGATACTATGTTATTCTTGCAGACAGGAGCCTAGCATAACTGTCCTCTGAGAGGCTCCTCCCAGCAGCCAATGGAAAGAGATGCAGAGACTCACAGCCAAAGGTTAGATGGAGCTAGGGAGTCTTGTGAAAGAGTTGGAGGAAAGATTGTGGAATCTGAAAGAGGACAGGGACTCCACAGGAAGAACAACAGTCAACTAACCTGGACCCTTGGGGACTCCCAGAGATTCAGTTACCAACCAAAGACCAAACACGGGCTTGAACCATGCCTCCTGCCCATATGTAGCAGATATGCAGTTTGGTCTTTATCTGGGTGTCCCAAAAAGCTGAAGTAATAGTTTTCCCTGAATCTGTTACCAACCTGTAGATCCAGTTTCCCTGACTAGTCTGTCTTGTCTGGCCTCAGTGGGAGAGGATTTGCTCTGTCCTGCAGGGACTTCATGTATGGGGGTGGGTGGTGTGAGGGGTAACCCATTCTCAGAGAAGAAGGGGAGGGAGAATCTATATGAGGGGTTACTGGGAAGGGGGCTGATACTGGAATGTAAAGTGAATAATAAATTTTAAAAATGAAAAAGTATCTGCTAACAAATGGAGTAAGTATAAAGTTCCCACTCATGTAGATGATGCAGTTTTTCTACTATGATAAAGGCTAATGCTGGGGATCAAATCTCCTTTAATTTCCTGTCTCTAATACCTGTGTCATTGTATTGCTTCATTCAGACTCCTAACATATCATGTGCAGAACAGGAAGTGGTATTTGAGACAACTTGAAGGTGTGGTATAGTATAGAACGTATTTGGTCTATTTCCCAGAGCTTCTAAAGCACTCGAATTTACTTAATAAGGCAGAGTTATCTGTTATTCTTTCTTAACAAGCTGATTTGGATCTGTGTTTATGAAAATGGGATGACAGGTAGTGGGAACACCAGATAGATGCATGAGGCTTGTTGTCAGAAATACTGGTTAGACTAGAGGTGGAACCTAGGTGAAAGTGGAAATGAGCTAATGTCTATACACTATTGAATATCTGCAAGATCCAGTGAGCTTCTGCAGTGCCAGACACGTGGCTATGCCTTGATGGTGAAGCCCTAGCCAGGGCATGGAGTTTGTGTTTGTAAAGAATAAATGTAAGCAATATAAAAGAAATTACAAATGTAACCCAGCCCAGTGTGTGTGTGTGTGTGTGTGTGTGTGTGTGTGTGTGTGTGTGTGAAACAGAGAGAGAGAGCGAGAGAGCGAGAGAGCGAGAGAGCGAGAGAGCGAGAGAGCGAGAGAGAGAGAGAGAGAGAGAGAGAGAGAGAGAGAGAGAGAGAGAGAGAGAGAGAGAGAGAGAGATATGATAAGGTAAATGCCCTGACTAAGTGAATGCCTCAATTTTGATTGGGTAAAATGTTACCATGGATCTAAGCCAGGAGTGTATGAATGGAGGTGATAAGACCCAGTGCCAGATAAAGTAATGCTTAAAGTATGGCAACTGCTACTTGCCCAGATCCTGGGGCCCGACAGAGACTTTTCGGGTGGAGATCAGCTCATTCCCCAGAGCCAGCCGACCAATTCCAGACACCCCAACTCTGGAGGAAGGCTCCAGCAGAAATGCAAAGCACAGCAGGAAATGCCGCAGACCTTGCCTGTGCAGCCATCGAGTCAGGCTATGACATATGCCAGACCTGAGGTGAGCGAGGTGAATGTGTGAATGAATGCGATCTCATTTCACTTTCTATTTGTTTTATGAATAAATACTAACCTGATCCTCCCAGTCACTGGCACTCTCTTTCTCTTGCTCTCAGCTCCACCCCTAAACCTGACTCAAGACAGTGTCTCCTCCCGATTCCTTGCCCTGTAAATCTTTTTCATCTATTTAACCATATCACTTGCAACATTGCTTATAAGATCCAGTGAATCAGACATTTCTTTACTGTCTTTGCAAGTTAATTAAACCCAAAAACAGAGGAAAGGAAACACCAATTTAAAACTGCTTAGAGTATCGGAGACCTAATGTAATGTAGTAATGGTGTACAGAACAGGGGATGTCTTGTATGTCTGAATTCATAATCAGTGCTATCTTGTACTTTCTTCAGTGTTACAATTACATTGAAATGAAAGAACCCAACAGGTGTTCAGTGAAGAATAACTTGTGTCTTTTTTTATTTTCTTGTTTCTGTGATAAAATAACCTAGTAAAGCAACTCTGCCTTAGTGAGAAAAGGTTTTATTTCAATTCACAATTCAAGGGTATAATTCATCACAGTGGGGAAGTCACAACAGTGGGAACCTTGCATCACCTGGTCACATTGTGTCCCTAGTTAAGAAACAGTCAAATGCATGCTAGTGCTCTTCACAGTCTCATCATGTGCATAGATTCCAAGAACCTCTGCCAGGGGAGTGGGTCTGTCCACAGCAATAACCATAGTCAAGATAATCCTTCATAGGCATACTTAGAGGCCCATTCTCTGGTAATTTCAGATTCTGTCAAAGTGGCGAGTAAAACCAGCCATCACAGTTGGCATGAGGGATTGGGGGGAATACCACACTTACATTTTAAATAAAAATGTATTATGTGAAAAAATATGCTTTTTCTGTCTCTTACCAAATGTAAATAAACTAAAACAAATATCTGTAGAAGTTTAAATGGTTCTTCCTCCCTGCCCCATGTTCCCAGAAATAAGACTCAGACTCAAAATATATTTACAAATACCATATAGATAGGCTCTTCTTTAACTAGATCATAAATTATTATAATACATTTACTGTAATCTTCATTATGCCACATAGCTGGTTACCTGTATTCAGGTAGCATGTGTCCTACTCATCACATCTTCCCAGGTGAATCTCCTATGACTGGCTCTCTCCCAGAATTCTCTCTGTCTCACAGATGGCTCATCCTCTATTCTACCCTTATCTGTAGGCCAGAGGTTTTTTGATTGATGGGTGATACATCCATACAATATACAAGATATTCTCTGTGCAATTCCCCCTTTATAGTCCAATAAAAGGCTCTTTTTCACTAAAATATAAATTGAATGCAATTATAACAATTATGAAAACTATAAGGTATGATATATATTTAAGAGTGTCCAGTCCATAGTATTTGGCAATTAAGGAAAACTTTCTATTATCCGTCCTATCTTGGTATATTCAAGATAGCTTTGTGCCTAACTCAAATTTTATTCCAACTTGAATTATCAACCTAAAAACATATTTTTAGTCCTGAAACATTTTCTTAAATCCTAAATAACTCAAGCATAATTATGAGACTATAATTATCTAGTCTTCAACACCATCAGAGACTTGAGAAGGGAATTGACATTATCTAAGTATGCAGTAAGTACAGGCAAGCATTTCCAAAACTATAGAAAAGACAGGCAGCTGGCTTCCTGAACAGCTATACCCTATTCTAAAATATTGGAGCATCATCTTCAGCTTTCTGACCCAGAATATCTGACAGACATTTTTGTGAAGCATGAATTATGAAAGATTTGCTTACATTGTCTTAGCAGAGTCCAGTATTCAATTCTCCTGCATTTAAGCTCATCCTTTCTAGACAGCATTCTGTCTACAGATGAAGTTAGGGCATTTTCATTGACTGGTGGTGAGCTTGGAATAAATGAAGCCATCTACAAATGGAGGTTCTTCAATGTTCATCATCTTCTTCCAAGTCAACTGCTGGATCCTTGGACTTCCATTCACAGCTGCTGCTGACCATTGTTGGGAGTTGATTGTTGGGAGTTAGACTACAGACTGTAAGTCATCAATAAATTCCTTTACTACATAGAGACTACCATAAGTTCTGTGACTCTAGAGAACCCTGACTAATACAAAATTTTGGAGTGTGGCCAGAGGCTGATATGTCTTAATATCAAAAAGAAAAAAAAACTTAAATTAATAAAAAGAAAAAATCTTTAAATGCCATATTCTATGAGTTTCTGAGGTTTTTGAAGACATCTATCTATTCATAGCATATCTGAACAAGCAAACACTACCTGTTTTAGCTATTTATTACCTACTTAAACCGGGATGCATATTTCTGTGAAAACCTAGACATGACTATGAGTTTGATTGTCTGAAAATTCCTAACAGTTTGTAATAGCAGCTATTAAAAGGAGTGAAACTAAATCTTGTGAGTTGCATATGCATAATAACAATATAAAAGTTAAAAACAACTTGTATTATATCATTACAAAATTAACCTTAAATTTTATATCAATATACAAAGATTTATATCAGTTAAAAACCTTAAACCTGTATCAATATACAAAATCCATACCAATGTAAACAAAAATAATCTTATGTAAGAATACCCATATTTCTATGTTAAAGAGCAGATTTAATAATCTACCATTTTATTCTATTATTTCTATATGATAATTCTATATTTCCCCCTTTTCTTCTCAGACTCTTCTTTTTTATCTAAGAAAGAAAGACAGATAGGGAAAAGAAATGGAAAGATATAAATCAATAAGTCTAACCTCCCTATTTTGTTTTCTCTATGTCCAAGATCATAATTATTTGTAATCATCCCCTAAAACGACAATACATCTATATAACTCATAAATGACCAAAACCACCCACCCCAACGTAAGTGAATGGGGTGACAGGCTTCCTATAATTATTTCCTACTGATTTTGGACATACCATTTCTTTTTAGGAACTGAAGAAAATTAGAATAAATAGTTAGTCTTAAGAAAGCTAATCGTAGGATTTGTTGTCTAGTCTTTATGTGTTGAAAAAGTTCAAGGCTTAACTGCAGTCCTAACTGGAATAGTATATGATGCTGGACTAAATGTGCTAGTTGTTTTGAAGTTATCCTGAAAGCAAGTCTTTAGAGAAAACAGAATTGATGTTATACTGGGTAGGATAAGGCAGGAAGCTGACATCTCAGCATCTCTTAGGGTGAATCTTGTCGGGGCTGCATTCTTGGTTATTGTTTAGTCCTTCCATTCTGGAGCATACAAACTTTCACAGGCAAATATACAGTTCTACAAAGACATTTGTATGGAATGTGCAAGGTGCACAGATCACTTATTGATGACTTTCTGTTCCATGTTTGACTAGATGAAAGACAACTGTCTTCCTTTAGAAGTTAGTTTGATCATATAACCAAATTGCAATATAAATTTTAACTCACCTCATATGAAAGGATTGCATGCAGTAATAAGTTATGAAAACTCTGAGGCCAACAGATTTATATAGGCCATGTAAGATGAAGTTTTGGCCAGAGTAATTTTTTGTCTCAGTCAGTTTCAGAGATGTTCCCAACTAGAGAGATCAGCAAATACATCATCTATTTACTTGGTCCTTTTGATTTTCTCTTGTCTGTAGCTGAGATCTTCAGGAGTTCTCACCCTGTCAAATCTGATATTTATTATTTTGGATGGAATACAAATCATTCTATTGACACAAACACAAATCCTATTTCCCAACATAGCATACCTTTTGTCCAGCAGTTTGAAGTCATCAAAAGCATAGATTGATCCAATCTAGCAGCCCCCTTCCTAACCAGGTCTGCTCCATTTTGATCTGTCTCAAAAATGATGTACAATACCACCATTATCATTGAATATATGTCCATATTCATATTGATAAATCAAAACAAGACTGGATAGAGTCCACATATTTATCATTTACTGAGACAGGGTTTTCCTATGTAGTCCAGACTGTATGGATTTGTTCTATAGATCAGACTAGCCTCAAACTCTTAAGGAGCCTATCTGACTCTATCTTTGTCCCCTACATATTGGAATCAAAAGCACTGTTGTAGCCACAAGCAACCTGGGAAAATAAGGGAATCGGAAGGCGAGAGAAAAAATTGGACAAGTATTGGTTTCTGATCAAGGTCCGATGTGTATTTTGAATCTGAGAATTAAATAGGCCCATTCCCCCAGTAAGCCAGAATTTTGTGGCCAAATTAGTGTCTAGTTGTTCAGTCTGGAGGCAGGTGAAGCAGCTCAACAGGAACTTCTAGAGAGGCAGAGAAGTGGCAGAACAAAAGGGCTTTGTCTATCTCACCCTAGCTGGGCTAGCTGCTTTGTGGCAAGGGCAAGGTCTGAATCAGCTGGCTTTTGACTGGGGGAGGTTACAAGGCATGAACTTATTTATTTAGTATCTATGTACACCTGAAAACATTTATAGCGAATGACTCCACCTGGGGATCCATCATGTCTGCAGACACCATACCCAACACTGTTGCTGTGGTCAAGAGGCGTTTCCAACAGGAACCAAGTGTGGTAGTTCCTGGGGAGGTCCGTCCAGCAACTGACCAATACAGAGGAGGATGCTTCGAGCCAACTATCAGACTGAACTCAGGGAACCTGATGGGGGAGCTGGCAAATGGACTGCAGCAGAGGAGGCGGATTGCAGCCCCATTGGAAAAACAACGTAGAGTGGCCTGACCACCCAGTTCTCCCAGAGATTAGACCACCAACCAAGGAGTGTACTTAAATGGATCTTTGGCTCCAGATACATATGTAGCAGAGGATGGCCTTGCCTGACAGCAATGAGAGGCGAAGCCCTTGGTCCTGGGGAGATTTGATGCCCCAGAATAGGGGATGCTGGAATAGTGGGGCAGGAGAGTATGGATGAGGGGATGAGCATGCTCATAAAGGCAAAAGGGAGGGAGAGGGCAGATATGGGATTGGGGGGATGGGAGACGGGTAACCCAGAAGTGGGATTATCATTTGTGATGTAAACGAATGGAATGATTAATAAAAATTTAAAAGAAAAACATTTTTCTTTGGATATTATTATATATGTGGATGAATTTATTCTGTCTTTTCCACTCTTAATTTGATCTTCTCAGTACTCTATTTAAATTCCTTTCCATCTTAACACATGAGCATATTCTTAAGCAGTATTGTATTTGCTCAAAGGTCTTGGCCTGAGTTATATATCATGCACTAGGCTGAGACATTAGCACTTCTTCCTTGGGAGCAAATCTAAGGAGACTAGTAGGCTAACCAGAGTAGTGTTGACACTGAATATAATTGAGGATAGAAAGTCCCCAATCCTTGCCATTTTTTAATAGACAATTGTCTGTCACTGTATCCAGTTGGATACTACAATGACGTATCACATTTAGACTTCAATTGGAATTAATCCCTTGTCATTTTTTTTTTCGAGACAGGGTTTCTCTGTGTATCCCTGGCTGTCCTGGAACTCACTCTGTAGACCAGGCTGGCCTCAAACTCAGAAATCCACCTGCCTCTGCCTCCCAAATACTGAGATTAAAGGCGTGCGCCACCACCGCCCCCTATTGGCATTTTTAATTTAAAACAATATAACTTTATTTCTATGATATGTGTGTTTATTTGATTTATTTGTCTCCTCTGACAAAAAGGCATTTGTATTCTGTCTTGTCAGGCTAATAATTAATGTGCAATACAGTTATTAAGTTTAAAAGTACTACTATTTAGATGTTTCTCATGTCCACCGGTCTCTGGATTTCTTAGTTGGATGCCCTTCCTTTCCTGGAAAAGTAAAAACAAACAACCCTACCCCAACTCTAATTCTGTGTCCTTACATTGACTAGCAGGATAGTTCTTTTCTAGGGGAAAAATGGTTTTGGCAACAGAAAAAGCACTAGCCTTCAAATTTAAATTATAAACATATCTAATGTGTATAAATATACCTATATTTCCCTTTCTCTTTATATAATTTAAGTTTGATGTGTATATATTTTTTAAATTACTAAGGGCATTTCTATTTATTTTAGCTGAGATGCTGTGTTGCACCTGGCCACACCCCCATCCCTTTGTTTACAGGGAGAGGCATTTGTGCCTTCCGCCTGGCTCTGGCCATAGCTACCAAGCTAGGGCTGCTTCACCTTGCCATCAGTGCTCAGCATGAATTCCCATAGGACAGGATTGGACTGACAAGCTGTGTCAAGCTTGGGAAAACCTGAAGTTGCTTATTCTGCTCCAGAAGTCTCCATGTGTTTTGTCACTCACTGCTGCATTGGCTGCATTCAGCCTGTGTGTACCCAAGAGCCTGGTTCCTCTCCCTTTGGCACTGCTGTGCTCTGCCCTTGGGAGAAACCCCAACTTTTGTGTTCTGATTTTAAGTTTAGTAGGAGCTTCTTTAAAAGCCATCTTCCGTACTATCTCTCTGCTCCTTGGCTAAGAAACCTCCTTCTCATCTACATAGTGTTATTTGGCAAAATTTGGTCTGCTTTAGACTTTTTTTAAAGAAACCAAGTCTCTTGTCTGTCTACCCCAACTCCCCCCCCTCACCCCCGCACTGTTTACTCAGGATTCTTTTAGGGTATAAGCACGGGTTCTAATTGCTGAAAGTTGGGCACCATTTGTAGAAGTTTGGCCCTGGTTCTTCCTCCCACCCCCATGCTCCCAGAAATAAAACTCAGATTCAAAAATATGTTTACAAATACTTGGCCATATAGTTAGACTCTTCTCTGACTAGATCATAACTTATTATAATGCATTTACTCTAATCTACATGTTGCCATGTGACTGTTTACTTGTATTCAGGTAACATGTGGCCATCTTGTCACATCTTCTCAGGTGAATGTCCTGCACCTATCTCTATCCTAGAGTTGTTTCTGCCTCTCAGTTGTCCAACCTTCTATTCTACCTTTTCCGATAGGCCATAGGCTTTTTAATTGACAGGTGATGTATGCATACAATACACAACATATTCTCTCTACAAATATCATATATATATATATATATATTGTTTAAAGGCACAAAAATAAAATGAAAGGGTATTAAGTTTACTTAAGAATGAAAAAGAACTAAGTTTAAAAGTGAAATGCTTTGTGCTAATGTTCAGCAGCTAAAGGCCCCTGTTTCCAAGCCTGATGATCTATGTAGTAGCATGAGAAATCTAAATCCTGCAAGTTTTCCCGTGTCACACATCTTTCTACACATAAAGACACAAGGAGAAGGGAGGCTAATGTAATAATGTGTTTAATGTAATATTAAAAATCCATTGTGACTAGTAACCCAGAAAAGATAATTCTTAATCTCAGAAAACAAAGTCAGCAATATATTTTTCATTGTTGAAAATAGATTCTTTTCTCATACAATATATCCTGATTATAATTTTCTCTCCCTCCTCCTGGTTTCTCCCCACTTCTGCTACCTTCCAGATCCATTCTTTCTGTCTCTCATTATAAAAGAACAGGATTTTAACAGAGGATTTGGTGCTGACCAATGTCTGCCTTATGCTTGCTTCTTCAGTCTCTGTAAGCTCATACGTACCTTGTTAAGTTGATTCAGAGGATGTTAATATAAAGTTTTCTTTTCAAAAATATATTCTAAGAGAACATATGCATGCTTTTAATTTTTTAAGATTTATTTTATTTTGTGTATGCATGTATCTTTGTGCCCATAGAAGCCAAAGGCATTGGATATCCATAGGTTTGACTATGTGTCTATGTGGTTGCAGAGACTTGAACTCAGGTCTTCTGTAAGAGTAGTAAATGCTTTTAATTATTTCAGAAATATTACATGCATTTTAAAAAACCATCTGTCAAAATGTTTTAGGTATTCAGTAACAAAAAATTGAAGTGGCCTAAATATTGAGCTGTACAACACTGGGAGTATTTATTTCTATTGTTAATCTGGTATTTGGGGTTTCAGCCTCTATTTTTGATGGGTCTTCTGTTTCTCTACTGCAGTCTGGTTCTTTCAGTAAACTTGGAAGAAGATTCCTTTGTCAGTAAAGACTGATATTGAGTCTCAAGGTAGGATATGGCATTGGAGAATCCCAGTTGGGAATCTAGCAGAGCTCTGGACCTCCAGGTCAAGTGTGGT
>JADRCD010233362.1:0-25893 GCA_019843815.1 Montemys delectorum | reverse complement strand
TGCCTCAAGTCTCCAGAAGTCTTAGAACTGGGGGGCTAGCTGCTGAGGGCTACAGTCAAGGGTGCTAAGTTGAATGTGAGACAGAAAAAGCAAATTAGAGCATTTTCCCAGCATCCCCTCACTCACACCTCACAGCTGTCACTCCTGAAGGGCTGCAATAAGCAGGTGAGGGGGTGGGACTGATGTTCACCCTATTTCTGTCTTTATCGAAAGTTTTGAGCACTGCTGAATATATGTCTCACAAGAAATGGGTCTCAGAGCAGCCCACAGTTGACATGAAGCTCTTGATTTCCACTGTGAACGTAAAAATACCACAAGTGCCTAGAGCTTTAATGAGTTCAACTGAACCCTTGTGCCTCTCATCTCCTCTGCTAGGCTAGGGCATTCTACCCCACTGGTCCTCACCACCGCCACTCTATCTTGGCAGTAGAGTCAAGGGCAGTCCTAGAACACCTGTACAGTAATCAGTTCAGCCTCAGCAGCCCCAAAATATATGCCATCATCAATAGCACAGACAAACACATAGTATCTACCAGAATGCTGGTCACATAATAGTTGCTTTATAAATATCCACAGCTTGTTCAGATGAATTGCCTTGGAACTCACCAAGTTTAGGGGAAAAAATAGAAGCCAACAAAATGTGTTATTGACTAGAACTTACCCCAGGTAAATAAACCATTGGTAAACACTGCTTTTCCTACTTTGAGCTTGACTGAATGAAGGTGATCAGAGAAGACAAAGACAAGAGCTAAAACAGAGGATCCATTAGTGGTGAACTCCTACAAGGGCAATGTGCAGGCAGGGCTGGGGTCTGGGAGGAGAAGATGGAGTATAGAAATGCTAATGAAAGAACAGGCATTCCTCATCTCCATGGAAATACTGTCTTCAGGAAAGGTTAAAGATCTGATGCTGATTTCACTTATGATTTGGTGGTGGTGGTGGTGGTGGTGGTGGTGGTGGTGGTGGTGGTGGTGGTTTGGGGGGTTTTGTTCTTTTTTTTTCCTCAAGTTTGAAGAAGTACCATGGGTTTTACAGTAGATCTAGTCTTAAGGAAATAAACCAATTGTCAATCAATGGGCCTGATGGTATACAGCTTTAAGCCCAGCACTCAGAAAGTAGAGACCAGAAGTTCAGAAGCTGTATAACCCTCTGTTATACAGCTAGTATGAGGCGAGCCTAGAAATCATGGGATCCCATCTAGAGGGGTAGATGGGTGGGTAAGTAGATGGATGGATAGACAGATGGATGGACTGGTGAATGAATGGATAGATAGATGATTTGACTATATTCCCCCTTCAATGTCCAAGTGAAGTCGATATAAGCATAGGGTTTATGTTGCAAAACTCTCCACCTGGAGAGCTTAGGTTCTGCCTAAACTCTATACAGGAAAGATGACCCCAGGAGCATGTGAGATGCTTAAAAGGAAAGCTGGAAAGCCAAGAACATTCCCTGTAATACAAAAAGAGGCTCCAAGAGAAACACTGCATTCAAACCTACAAGAGCTCAGAGACCAAGACTGCAGATGGTGTTCGCCTTGAGCCTGAGACAGTTTTCTCTGTCTCCTGTGGGCATCTTGACAGGTCTAGTAGTTTCTAACATTCAAATGTACATAGGATACTGAGACTAGCTTTAGAAAATGTTGCATACTAGCATGTGATGCTCTGGGTTCCCAATTCCAGTCATACCTGGAGACTCAGCTCCAGAGAAGGAAGAAAAAAGTGCCAGAGGACTGACATATCAGTGTGGGTCACAGTACAGCTTTACTTCTGATGTTATTTGGGAACAGCACTGCCTTAACCACTGAGCCATCCAGACTTCCTGCCCCAACTCCAGAGAGTTCTCTTGCTTCTTTTATAAATCCACGTGAGCCTTTAATGTCAACTCTTTAGACAAAAGGCCAAGAATATGAATATGTTCAGCATAGGTGCCAACCAATAGTAACAAGACGTCACTAAGAATGTCAGAATAAAGGAAGAGAAGTACCCAAGGCTTCACCAACATCTCTGAACCCTTGCACAAGCACTTTCTCTCCCCTGATTTAGGTTCTCCCTATGGGAAAAACATGTTATTATTGTAAGCTAATAGGAGTTGGTGTTTCCCAATAGTTGTAGTGGAAAGCATCCTAACTAATGCAGGCAGCCACCAGTTTGGAAAGAATGCAGGCCTCTGGAGAACCTTTAACACCAAATGCCTAGAAAATTCCCTGGGGCACTATTCAGATGGAGGCCTCCCTTCTGCTAAATCCTTGACATCACTTAGTACCACTGTGATCCTGATGCTCTTTAAATGCTTAGATCCTGGCCAAATGGAATCAGCCATTCCAATCAGGCCATTCACAAAGGAAACACCACTGACTAGCCCTTCTCCATGGAGATGGGAGCAGGGCCTCAACCCTGCTTTGAAGGAAAGGAGCATGAACATGGATGCCAGCACCTAAAAGGCCAGAGTCCGTCATGTGGGTCCTTCTAAGCTCCATCCCTCTCTACCCTTTCTTAATCTGCTTACTAGCTAAGACTGGCAGAATCCAAGAAGAGCTTGCAGGCTCCCTTCTCTGCCTCATCTCTGCCTTTCTTGCTCTTTGCTCTTGCCTCCTCACCTCCTCCATCTACCTTCCTTCTTCTTCTCCCCCTCAGTTGTTAGCCAAAGCAACAAGAGATGCAATCATCCAGTCAATCATTCAGTGCCTCCCTCAAAACACCTTTCTTAATCCATGGCCATTGCCCTTCCGGAAGCATTGTGTGCAAATATAGCGAGCGGCCTTAGTGGGAAATAATGCCACTGCATACTTCTGTGAGGACATCATGCCCCTTTAAGAGGAGGCCCACTGTTCAGTTCCATTCTAGGCCACATCTCTGGTTTCAAGGCCCAGGTCTCCTTACTGCCTCATGCAGTATTAACACTCCCTGGCACCCTCCCAGCTTTGCATTGTAAGCCATAATCACTGGATCAAACTTCCACAGGACAGACTGGTTTGAGGCTACCTCTTCACTTCCGTAGGGGGCCTCTCCATATCTGTGGCTAGGCTACACCCTTCTCTGAGGATCCCCACCTTCAGCCATACAGAGTAATACAGGCTTTTGGAGCAGCAGCTGATATGCCAGGGTAGAGTGTCCTCCTTGTGGGCTACTCATACAATGGGGAGGAGATATACTGTCTTGTAGCAGACATCAGGTAGGAAGAAGGTATGCTGGGACACCAGTGTCAGAGCAAAGCAGGTCACCTCTGCAGTTGGCCTTAAAGTACCATGAGCAGCCTATAGGCTAAGGAGTTCTAGGGACACTGGAATATTTGTTGAAGGGGTTCACACCTCACTACTTTCTCCTTCTCTCCAAGATAACAGAGTTCAGGAGCTCTCTATGGAGAATCCATCCATGAGCCTTTTACACTTAGGAAAAGACAGGTTTGAGGCTGGTGGGAGAGAAGAGGAAGTGACAAAGAAGAACTTCAGAAGAAAGGAAATCACATATACTGTTGTTTGGGCCCTGGGGCCTCACATGGGTTCCACACTGTATACACAGCCTCATGCTGCAACTGAGAGGCCTTGGGAGCTTAGCATGTGATGTCAGTGTTAGAATGGCATCTCCAAGGCACATAGGATATGCTGGGACAAGTCTGAGCTCTCAAGACACTCTGTCCAAGTTTTCAATCCACCCCCACTTTCAAACTGAAAAACATCACCCAGAGTATGATGACCTGGGAGACAAGAAGGAAGGTCACGGTCATGGTTGAGAGTAAAGTGAGGCTTGGCTGTGTAATTCCATCTAGTCTTCATGACCTCAGATTCCATCTCGACTCCTTTTATAGGGGGGACCTCTCACTGGCCTCTTCCACCATGATCCAACCTAAATCTATAGAGATTATATGGGAGAAATAAGAGGCCAATGGGATCCTGGCTCACAGGCTAATGATTCAATATTATGGGCACTAAAGGAGAGACTTCTTCCTGTGGTTGGCTGTCTACTCCTCTTTCCGGCAAGGCCCACAGTGATGAAGAGTAGATATGATTATACATCTGAGTCCCGGTGGGTCTTGTGTTAAGACCTTTAAACAAAGAAGCTGCTGACCACAATAGAAGGTCAGACATGAAATAATGTCATCTCTACGAGAAGACAAAGAGATCACTTCACCTATGCCACTATTGCTATGTCTTTAGGCGAGCCAAGCTCTGTCTGGGTCTTTTCTTCAGTTTTCCATTCATAAAATAACTGTGCATAAAACCACCTAAGTTTTACACAAAATGACAGATCATCTTCAAGGCCTCTCCTAGCTCTCAGGCTCTAATGCTATGGCAACCCTCAAGTGCGTGGACAACCAGGCAGAATCCCCTGCTAGGTTAATGGAATGTACAGAGTCGGTCCACTGCCGGTCTCTGGTCTTGTGCTTTCTTACAGCAGTACCCATCCCCTCCTCTGGGAATTGACAAGAATGGAAAGACATTTTTATCTGTTCCTATTGTGTTGTCTACACTAGGCATTTGTAACCACTTAGCACAGCAGTGACCATCTTGCTGGCTTTGACCATGTCTGCTTGCCTTGTTCTAATAAGCACTACACATTGTCCTTTAAATTAACTGAAAACTATCTCTTTTTTTTTAAAATAATGTTGTCCTGAGCAATAATATCTGTGAAATCACGAGCTCAGAAGTGCTGCTTCTATTTTTTCACAAGCACATCCAAACACACAAACTATAATAAGAAACGTGTCTGTGGCCTTCCCCACAGCGTCTTGTATGCCACTGGCTTAGTGGAGCCTCGGAGCCCAGGAGGAGCCCACTTGGTCTTCATGGCAATGTCCTTAGATCAAAGCTGTTTTCTCCCTTCCTAGAAAATACACTCTGAGTGGCAGAGAGGCTGACGTTTAGGTGACTCTGCCAACAGTGGTGAGCCTAGCTTCAAACACGTGTGTGCCCGATTCCAAATCCCAAGACTTTGCTGCTCTTCTGAGCAAGCGTCTGGCTTGTCTGAAGGCTACAGGTGTGATAAAAGTCAAGCACCGACCTTTATCACACATTCAACTTAATCCCATCCTAAGAACTTGACAGCAAGATTTTCCACAATAATCTGGAAGGAGACCGATCCTTGTATTCATAAGCAAGGCTAGTAGCTAGTGGACAGGGATGGTCAGAAGGGTGTGTTGGAGGAGTCCTGACCTGGGAACAACAGTGGCAGGTGCTATTTCTATGTGCCAACAAGGTTGGGGTTTATTCCTCATCAGGGCAAGGCTAGAGTCAGACTGTTCCCACCCAGATGCTATACACAGTGGCTCTGCCAGACCTCCCAAAACACACAGCTTAGTCACAAGGGATTCTGGCTATGCCAGCACATGACTCAGCCACATCCATCAGGCCCCCAGGGAAAACAAAGGCAAGAACACATGAGTGGATCAAGGATATCATCTGAAACACGGGCATTCCCAAGCTTTCACATACAGAGCTACCAACAAAAAAGGCTTCTGTCTCAGCCTGGAACTCAGGAACCAGAACTCAAGGGCTGCTGGTCAAGGTCATCTTATATAACATCTCATAAACGAGTAAGGAAAAGTCAGATCCAAGACAGGGCAGTTGTGACAAGGACACTTAGCAGTGTCAGGGCACAGTTGGAAAGAAATGATGCCATCTCGGGCCATAGCTCAGGCCTGGAATGTCCCAGTTTCATGCAGAGTTAGCAGCCACAGGTCCCACACTTATTTCTGCCCATGAGGCACTGATGAAATTGTCAATTACAGCACTATCTTGTAAATTTAGGAATCGATAAAGTGTAAGTGGAGAGCCCCAGTTACCCATATATATTCAACAACAACAAAGAAAAATGAAGAGGGAAAACTGCCCAGCTCATTATCCCTGGGAAGTGTTTCCCAGCAGCAAGTCAATAAGCATCAGAAATAGTCCAGAGGAGGAGCAATGGCAAGAAGATGCATCAAGTCCTGCCTGTGGGGAGAGATGGTGGCTGCCATCTCAGCATGAAGAAACTCCCCTGTTGGTCATGCAATATGCCAGCTGCAGAAGGATCTCCCAACAGGCATCCCCCTTGATTCCAACACCAGAGACCTTTAAGTGTACTTTCAATGGGCTCCCAGGAGAGCCAGAGACTAGCAAGAGAGGAGAGACTATCCTATAAACAAAAAGAACAGAGGAAAGGTGGTCCACACAGATGCTTGACAGGTGGAAAGGCACCCAGATTACTATTTCTTCTCCCATTTTGTACGCATGTAATCCAGGGAGTCCGTCTACTCAAACTAGCTAGTTCACAACAGAAAATGGCTCCATGAACTTAATGGTTTGAAGGCAGGGTTCTGATGTTCCAAGTTCGTTTCCCCCATGGCAGAGGTGGTGGATGGTCCCAGCAGGTCTCCACAGTCTCTTCCTTTTGGAGACAAAGCAATACAACCACATAGAAAAACAAACAAAGCCAGTGAGGTGATTCAAAAGGTGACAGTGCTTGTGACCAAACCTGAGATTAATCTCCAGGACCAACACAAGTTAAAGGAGAGGGGTGACCTCTACAAGTCATCCTCCTGCCACTACACACACAGACACACATATACACACATGCACACATACACACACATGCACACTGTGGCACTTGTGTGTACCCCTACATACAAGACAGACAGACAGACAGACAGACAGACAGACAGACAGACAGGTATAATAAAACATTATTTAAGAAACAAATGACATTTTAAAGAGTAACCCAGATGGTCAATAGTTGAGCTAAAATCAAGTATAAAAATGTATAGATACAGGGAAATATCAGCTGTTATTGTGAATCCTTGACTTTCCAGCCTAAGCAGCCTAAAGATGTTGAAAGGGACCCAGAAGGCTGTCATGTCCTATACATATGTTATCCTGACAACCCTAAACCACTCTTAGCCTTGTGCTGCTACCATCTGTACTAATTAATCTTATAACTTCTGTTGAAAATTTTACTGCTTGAAGCATTGGAAATGTGATATATGTATGTATGTGTGTATGTATGTATGTATGTATATATGTATGTAAGTAGGGTGTGTGTGTGTGTGTGTGTGTGTGTGTGTGTGTGTGTGTGTTGAGTAAATGTCTCCATCTCTATTTTCTGATGGATATCACATAAGCAGTCGACAGTCCTAGGCTGGTCATCCATGCCCTGAAAACCCCATCCCTTCTCCACTCTGAGAATATCTGAGCATTGCCAGTGGGTTTCTGGTATCCTAACAAGGTCTTGTCATCCACATGGGCAACAGGAAGGTCAGATATATCCTTCACTCCAAGGACAGCAAATCTAGAGGAAACACTGACAAGCCAATACATCCCAAAGCCTACATGATATAGGGAATGGAACCCTGAAATCTGAGACATCTAGTCTAGATTCCCACTCTTGTTCAGTGGTTACATGGCCTTAGACAAGTCATTTCTCTTCTGCAGGACTTGCTTCATTTGCAAACACAAAAGTACGACAGCATTCCAGAAGACAGCCGAAGCTGGGGGCAAAAATGATGAGGACTACATACATAGGTCACTGCTTCTAGTATGCTTCTGTACGGCAGGCTCTTCCCCTCCCCTGCTTCTCTGACCCCATCAAGCAAGTCTGAACCAACCTTATAAACTGCTCCTTTCAATAGCACTAGAGAAGGTGGAGGTAGCTCATCATTCCCAGCTACCCCATAAGCCACAGACAGATATCCAACAATTGTATGAAGGGCCACCCACCACCTAACATACAAGTTCACCTAGAGAGTGACTGTGCATGTTGACAGTCTCAGGACCACCACAAAGTAAGAAACCACTGAGAGCTTTTGTCCTCTTCTGTCATTGAGTGGGACTGTCCCTGGACAGTCTCTTACAATCTCTGTCCCACTTACTACCTCTTGCTCTTTTCCACTATCATCTGCCTTTAAAGGGAGATATAATTTTTATGAACTATAATTTTAAAAACTAGCCCAGGAACAATCTGTTATTAAGAATATAACAACCCCTAAAAAGCCATTAGAGTCCCAAAGCAAGCCAGCCTCCCCTGTTATCCAAATCGTCATGCTGGGCCATTTGGACCATAAAGAGCAGCCAGCACCTCTGCAGCCCTGAGAGTTCTTTACTACTTTCCTTTAGTTTGGTTTGGGTTTTTTGGGTGTGTGAGTGTGCATATGTGTCTTGTTTTCTTTTTGTTTTGTTAGACAGATCAGGCAGGGAAGGAACTGGCTTCTGTGCTAGGTACTATGACAAATAAGTGGACTGTGGACAGTCTGGACATTTGCAAGGCACTGTACAACACATACACACACACACACACACACACAGAGAGAGAGAGAGAGAGAGAGAGAGAGAGAGAGAGAGAGAGAGAGAGAGAGAGAGAGCCCTTGGGAATAACCTCTTCCAATTGTAGAACCTTCCTAATCCTTGCGTGGACTCCTGAGTATGTCCTATCTTCGTTAGAATCTAAGCCTCCTGCTTATCAGCTCTATGGACTTGGCAAAGTCAACTAACTTCTCCAAGCCTATTTCCTCAAGCTCACCTGTAAAAGTATCAGTTATAGACTCCAGGGTAAATGTAAGTTAGTATTTACCAACCACACTCATGATCAGTCATGAATGCCTTGGGCAGCTCCTTCTCCAGGCACCCCCCAGGGACTTCCTGTGTCTCCAAACATTAAAAGCTCAAGTGTTACCCCCTGACCCTAGAGTGGAGGGAATGGAGTCTAGGGCATGGTTCTAGGTTCACGCATGAGATCCAATGTGCAGTGCCCTACCTGTGAGCACTAGCTGTTCAGGTAATAATTACATGAGACACTTAGCACAGCAGCTACCAGCAGGTACTGCTAAGCCCTGGCACCTTTTGATACACAGTGACCTGCTCCCTGATGCCACCATTTTTAGTCCTGCGTTTGCTAGTAGGTGGGGATGGATGGATACAGCAAAGTCTGAAGACGAGGGTTTCAAAGAAGATCTGTAAATTCTGAGTCTTTCCCCCATCTATTTACCTACTCCTTGCCCAGATAAGCAACACGCCAGCCTGACCCTTGCCCTTCCAGAGCCTCCAGGGCTATTCTCCCACTGGTCTTCTCCATCCATCTGTGAGTGGGCTCAGGAAGAGGAAACAACTCCGAACTGTGCAGGTTACAAAGCACCCATAGGTGAATGGCTTGTCCAAGAACACATGGAGTCTTCTGATCCCGTTCACTAACACATCTGTCTGCCTAATGAATTATGGGTAAGATATAGATGAGGCAAAAAAACGTAACCACGCAGATGGTACTCATCTCTGGCAGAATGTATCATACCTCCATCTTACTCCTAGTTCTTGCTATTCTAAGATCTATTAAAGATTGGCAGTCCCTGTCATAGGGCAGTGTGCATAAATGCCTGTCATAATTCTCAGTCCTATGTTCAGTGGTCCCAGGTGTGAATATTGCCACCCTCAGACTATCTGTGCTGCCAGGACTACTGAAAGACATGAGCTACAAGAGGCTCACTGTCACCTTATTCCCATTTAGAATTCCTAGATGAACAATGGGGATACAGGTGCAGAACTTGATGGTATATCTAAAAGACACAAACTGTGGGGCTATGGATTCCTACCTGGCTCCCCATCAACCCGCCAGGGGACAACAGTGATGGAGAATTGCCGCCTAGATAATGGGTCGTGTAAAAACATCTTCCCCAGGAAAGGTCTGCTTCACTCCTTCCTCCATTCTCAAGCATCCCTTGCAGCACTCCTGATTCACCAGCAATTGCTCCCAGCATCATCCACTTCACCACCCTAGGGGTCCACTTGCCAGGCAGAGCCACAGCAAGAGCAGTAGGGAACAGCCTCAGCATTGGGTCAGAGGACAGAATGACAGGCGGAGAATCAGATTTTAGCTGAACAAGTCAAGGTTGGGATGTTTTTAGAAAGAGGTTCAGTTCATTGCTGTGTAAAAGCCACCGGTTTCTGTGTGCCTGCAATGTAATACAATAGAGCATCTGACACATTAAGCTGAAGAGATGGCTCAGTCAGTAAAGTACTTGTGACTAAAGACTTGAAGTCAGTCCCCAGGATCCATGTAAAATATCCAGGCATGGAGACATACACCTGCAATCTCAGCTCTGGTAGGAACAGACAAGAGGATTCCTGAGTCCTTCTGACTAGCCAGTCTAGCCTAATCCTAATTGACAAATTATATGTTCAGTGAGAGATACTGACTCAAATAATAAGATGGAGAGCAACTGAGGAAGACAATGACATCTACCTCTGGTGTACACACATACATGCGTGCGCGTGCACACACACACACACACACACACACACACACACACACAAGCCGACTTATCAAAATCTCAGGATAACATTTTTCAGACAAGAGAGCTCATGAGAGATGTTATCATGAGCCAAGGAGAAAAATGAAGTCAGATATGGTCCTGTCTTGCCTAACATTCCCTTGTTTGGGAAAAAAATGGTACTGTTCAGGACAGAATTTCTTCTGGATAATTTTCATGACTCTCAGCTTCTTTACAACATATCCATGGATAAAAATAATGCTTAGTGTGTCTTTGGGCAAAATTATGATATTAATATTCATTGTAGTGTTGGCAATAGCAAAAGAGACTTGAGTCACTGGAATTCTTACGCCTTCTAAGGCAGACATTGTGCTAGAGACAATGTACATTAGGTTTGGAAATAAACTGTATCACTTTCAATGTTCCTAGAAAATTTTATGGTTAAGTATGTATCTCAAAATTTTAGGAGACGTCACAAGAAAACAAAATACAACCCTTAGCTTGTAGCCATCAAAGGAACACTCCATTCAACAGAACACAAGAACGAGAAAAGAAGAGCCAAGACACCTCAAGTAAAATGACCACCACCACCCCCCCCCAAAAAAAAGAAAAGAAAAATTAGCACAGTTTGGCTGTAGTCTTAATAAACATAAATGGATTAAATTTCCCTGTTTGAAGATAGAAATCATCAGACAAGATTTTCAAATTAAACAAAATTGGTTACAAGGCACATCTAAAACCCAGCCTTAATAATTGGGTACACCTGTGAGGGATTTCTGCTTAATTTGAAGTGGGACGATCTACTTCTAAACTGGATCTTTGAGGCAGGAAAACACAGCTCTAATCTGGATCTATTCTGGGCCACACTTTCTGCTGGAAGTCTAAATAAGGACATGGGAGAAGGAAGCTTTAGCCCTTTGCCTGTTTACTCTCACCTTGCTGGCAAGTCCATTTACTTCCCTGGCGTTAGAGCCTACTTCTTTGGGATTCCAACATATTCTAAACACCATCTGTGACATCCAGCCCTGTGTACTGGGCAACTACTGGATTCTTGAACTTGCCATTCATAGCCAGCCATTGTTTCTGTAAGTCAGTCTAATAAATCGTGTGGGGGGGGGGGAAAGAGAAAGAGGGGGGGGGAGAGAGGGAGAGAGAGAGAGAGAGAGAGAGAGAGAGAGAGAGAGAGAGAGAGAGAGAAATTCACTCTTTAAGCTGTTACTGTAGAGAACCCTAATACAATTGACAATAAAGAGGAAACAAATGCTATATCAAGCAAAGTAAAAGAGAATTGATGTCACTCATAATTAACAGCCCTCCAAATTAATTTTGATGCTCAAAACAATGCAAGACAGAATGGAAATCTCTACTTTGCCTGAGCAACAGAGAAGGTGGTTTCTTGGTCAAGATCACACAGTCAGCAGGGACAGGAAAATAATCCACATTCAGATTTCCATTACTCCAAAGATCACGCTTGCAACAGTCCATGTGTTGTGGCCAGTCATCCTTCAGAACTATACAGTGGGTAGAAAATGCATGGTCCTCTATTGAAGGCTTGGAGTATGAATAAGGAAAGTCAATAAAGAGTCCTAAATCACTGATGGAATAAGGAAGAGGATCTACTGGCTAGGACATCAGGGGCAGGGGACTCTGACCCAGTAGCCTGTGACCAGGGAAAAGGCATCTGTTATGGTTCGAATCTGAAATGTCTCCATAGACTCATGTGCTTGAACACTTGATCCTCAGCTGGTTGGCACTGTGTATGGAGGTTGTGAAATCTTAAGGAGGTGAGACCTCTTCTCAAAAAAGTCACCAAGGCAGGTCCTCAGAGGATATATTATCCTTCCAATCCCATTCTCTTGTTGCTGGTGTGTTTGCATGACTTAATGGGTCCCATTGCCATGAGTTCCACCACAAGCCATGGTGTGACCTCTCTCCACTGGTGACAGTGGCAAGAAAAGTAACTAACAGAATGACATCAGTGTTTGAAGAAGCATCCAGAGTGCCTCCAAGTGCTCTCCCCTGAAAACAAATGAACAACACCAAACTCCAAGGCAAGTGTGCTATAAGATGCAGGGAGTGCTTTAGGGATCGTGAGGGACAGAAACTACATGACCCTTCAATGTTATCTCTTTGCTTTGGTCTGAATGTTTATATACCCAGCAGGGTTGTATGTTGAAGACCCAACCCTTGGGATTAGGATCAGACTCCTTTTAGGTACCAAAGTGGGCAAGTCAGTTCTACTTGTGGGAACACAACAAGGTACTATCCATGAAGCAGGACATGAGTTCCCATCAGACACTGGGACACCTCCATCATGAGCTTCCCAACCTCCAGCATACTGAGAAATAAATAACCCTGTGCTAACAACCATTTTTTCTAACTAGTCCTGCAGACCAGGCTGGACTTGAACTCAAAGCTCCACCTGCCTCTGCCTCCCCAGGGCTGGGAGTAAAGGAGTATACCACCACACCTGGTCCATCCCAGCTTCTTAAAGACAATACAATGAATCACAGAACCTTAGGGTTGGGAAGAATATGAAGGGAAACTAACACTAAAATATCAAACTTTTCTGGTTGTTAGAATTCCCCAGGACATTTGGTAAAAATAAAGATTTCTATGCCCTATCCCTGGCACAAATTCAAATATATATATATATATATGTATGTATATATATATATGGACAGAGAGAGGGGGGGCTTTTCAATATAAAAAGGTACTCAGAAAGTTATAAGGAAAGATGACAAGGTGGAGCCAGTTCACAACAACCACCATCTTAAATACATAATTGAGCAAAATTTGAAAAAAACAAATACCAAGAAGGAAGACCAGTGGCAATTAAGAAGGAACTGCCACATCCTTATAGCCCTGAGATCTGAAGTGAAGACTAGGTAGGGGTGGGCATGTCAGACAGGCACACCCACACACACTTCATTAACCAGGAGCATTAATAGCCATGACCATGTCCAAACACATTCTCCTGATGGCTATACTTTGGAAAGAGGCAAACTGTGGGTATATTGCTAACACACACACACACACACACACACACACACACACACAGCTCCAAGGCTCAATGCTTCTTTGAGAAGATGGTCAAAATGTCTAGGGCAGCCCATGGTATATCCCTGTTACTGAACAGTGGAACAGGACAGCAGGTCCATGCAAAGGAACGCATCTCTGGGACTTAGCTCGCCCCACAGGTTCCCCTAAACCCCTGTCAGCATCAGAAATCAGTTCAGGCACCAAGGTCAAGGTTTTAGGACAGGAACATAACATAGTTGTTCACAGTATCAAAGCAATTATGACTAGACAAAACTTCCGGGGGCGGGGGGGATAAAAGCATTCATAGCACTTGGACCATGTTTTGTAAGAGGAAAATAAGGCATACTGTATCTAGAAGCTGAAGAACTCTTTCCTAAAGAAAACAGGCTAGAGAAACAATAAATCCCCTCTTAGTGCTTAGTGCTTTAGATAAAATTAATAAGACTATCAGTGTCATGAAGCAAGCTAGCCTGCAAGTCAATGAAGCAAACCAAAGACCAACTTAACGACATTTTAGGCTGCTAAATAAATTAGACAGGAAGACTGCACCTAGACACTGGACTCCTGCATGAGGAACATGGGCCTGGGATTTACCAGTATTGTTTGTCTTAACAATGTAAAACTCAAGCCATTTCTGGATAAGGAAAAAGAGGAGGAGATATGGGGAAGTCTGGGAGTGTTAATTGCTTCATCTTGCACAGCATGATCACCAAAGTTTAAATCTAAATAGGTTATTAACAGGAAGCTGTGACGTCGGACATCAGAGTAGAAAGAAGGTGATTGGAGAGGAGGAGAGAGACTCATTTGTTCAGTCACAAATGAGACATCAGTCTCACTTATCCTTCCCCAAAGCCTCATGGAAAATAGGATAAAAAGGTAAGAGGCAGAGCTGATGGAGGACCCAGGTGAAACACTGTCTCCTAGATAGGGCAAAGACCTCTATCCTAGTCAGCCATCATGCTGGGAGGAGGAACAAGACTCATAAGGCTCCAGCACCAACTAAAGAGCTACTGACAGTTTGTGGCTTCAAGGGAAGGGAGGTCAGTTTTTGATGAATGTGGCCACCTGTAGCCTAAGCATGTTCCAGTGGATGAGCCCACACCCAAGAATATATGGGCAGCTCAAATTGGACTCAACTAGATTTTTTTTTATAGGCCTTGGAACTAGGAGGGTGAGGGAAGGGTAGGTCCAAAAAGTGTTAGGGGAAGTGGGGAGGATGGTTATGACAAAACTATAGTGTGTGCATATTCAAAATGCTCCCCCAAAATAAAAATTTTTACATTTTTGTTTTTAAAAGAACAAAGAATGTATGAAAATACCAAAACCAAACTCATACAATAGATCTTAAAACTAACTTTAAAAAAGAAAGCAATTACTTCAACTTCCTAATATTTTTATAACCAGTGACATATTTTGAAAATACATATTTCAACTAGAAACATTTACCTAGATCAAAACTTCTTTCAAGTGTGTTCATTTTCTCTCAGAAAATTAAGAAGTAATTTAATATTCGGTGTCAAGATCAAAATACAGAAGGTGATCTGATTCTTGTAAAATTATTTCCATAAATCTGTAATCTGAGCATCTAGGTATACCGTCCAAATTTCCGAATTGGGGGGTGGGGGGGCGGGGCGGTGAAGTATTGAGTGACTATCTCTCAGTGTCTGTATTGCTTACTTCTTAGGGATTAAGATGTTAAGCAATTTTAATTTTTCATATTCTTTCTTGAATGTTGCTGTTGTTTGACTGGCTGACAGTAAATATTTCAAAACCAATTTGTTCATCATCTCTAAATGGTTGAAGTGAACACAACTTAGCATGAGTACCAGTGAATCTCCAAGCAACAGTCTTGAGAAGCCACTCACCAAGCTATTGCCCAAACTACAGTGGTGTGGTTTGTTGGAAATTCTCAGGGCTGCAGCCCACTGCTGAGCAACCTCCTATTCACAGTGCTGCAGAGTCCCCTACTGCTGTTGCTGTGGCCACTATCGCCTGGTGAAGATCCCTACCATTTACTGAATGGCCTTTCACTACCAGCTATGGGTATCTGCTGACATTCTCCTTTGGGTCCTCAGAGCAACCCTATGGAGTTATGAATATTTGTGAGAGTTTCATCCATCTTCTGAGGAAGGAACTGTGGTCCAGAAAAGTGAATTTCCCCCAAGGTCCTTGGCTGGTTGGAGGCAGACCTTCAGTTTCCATTCTGTTCAAACTCAAAGCCCAGGTTTTTAACAAAAATGCTTGGCTAGGAATTAATGCATTGTATAGAACACAAGTCTAGTTTGCTTTGTATCACATGTGGGTAGAAGGACACGCATGTGTGCACATTCAGCCGTATTGGATGCTTTGTGGAAACCAAAGACTGGCATTGAGATGTCTTCTTCTTCGATAACATCTCTACCTCATCTTTAGAAATGTAGTGTCTTACCAATTGGGGCTTGTTTAGACTACATTAAGAGAACCCCTGACCCACTTGTCTCTTCCCCACATCGACTTCACAGACGCACGCTGCCATGGACAGATTTTTATGTGGGTGATAAGAATGAGTACTCAGGTCCCCATGCTTGTGCAGCAAGCACTTCTCCTACTGTACCATGACCCCAGCCCCTGTCCAACCCAAGTTTTCTGTAACTTCAAACTAAAGTCACACGCTTGGAAGTCTGAGGACACATGGGTAAACCCCTCCCATATGGGAGGAGCCTTCCAGTATCCAAGGTCATAAATCATATGGCGCTCACCTGCCCACCTTTTTTCCTCCCCAACAGACTCCATGACAGATGCAAAGGGTACTGGAAAGAGATGGCACTTCTTTCCTGGTGAGTGATGAGGTCACCGATTAATACTTAATCAAAATTATGAAGTTTCTAGCATGCATTTACCTATATGCAGCCCTTTACATTCTGCTTTGAGGAATACTCTGTAGCTGGATTCCCTGGGAACTGTTCCTAGGAGAGCTTCAAACCACAAACATGTTCCAACTCTCCGGGTTAATGGGTAGGTGCGACAGTGTGCGAGGAGTCATTTATATCTAGCACAGAAGTGTATTATAGGCATTTTTCAATTTATCTTCCTAATGATATTTTTTTTCAGCTACTCATATTTAAATGAGTTTCTACTCCCGTAACACCCCTGACTGACAGTGAAGGGGAGAAAGTAGGATAAAATGCTAAGCACATTTTCCACCAACTGTGAATCCTCCAAGAAGGAACTGCTGAGCACTCGCTGTCTGACTAGGCAGGAAGGGATGAGACCCTGCAGGGTTGTGGGGGAGGGGGGCTCTCTCAGAATTATAATCTCCCCAGAGTCTATCATCACATAGAGACGCATCAGCCTTGCCAGCTGGCTACACACACTGTCCGGTGTTTTCTATGCCAACATCAAAGGCATCTGGGCATGGATTCCCGGCCTGACCAGGAACATCCTCTCAGGACTGCAAGATTCCCAGCAGGATTGCCTTCTGGGAAGCCCAATTCTAGATAAACATTACACTCCATTGGTTCTGCACAGAGCTCTCCATCAAACTGTATGCCTATGTTTATATGTGCTGGCAACAGGGTTATGGACCCAGGCCTGGAAATCCTAGCCTCATGCCTGGGAGAGCAAGCCTCGGCATAGGAACAGAGACCCAAGATAGCTCAGTCCAGACTGAGTCAGGTCACTGACCTGGCTCTCCTGTCCCTAAATCCCTCCTCTGTGACCTTGATGTCATCTCCTTTAGGTCCTAAAGTCCAAGCCTCCTCCCTCGCCCCCAGTGCATATGCAAGGTTCCCTGTTTTCTCACGTTTCCCAGGCTTGGTGTCATTTGCAAAAGAGGGAGGCACTCCCAACAACATCCCAGAAGAAACCTCCACAGGAGTCAGGCAAACACCACACACTGAAATTGCATTTTCTCACTCTCCTCCTGTTTGAAGGAAAGTCTGTGTGGGGCTGGCTGTGATCACACACTGTCTACATAAGTGAGAGAGCTATCTCAAACAGCAGCTTTCTGCTTCTGCCCCTCCTCCCCCTCCTCCTCCACTTCTGTCTCCTCCCTGTTGTCCTCCTCCAAGCCTTCAAGAATTCCCTCTTCCATGGTGTTCCTGTTCACTAACTCATAATAAAAAAAAAAAAATCTCCATCCCCTCCAGCATCACTGAGAACCCCCAAAAAACCCAAAAGGAGAGCAGAAACACAAGGACAACCCCAATATAGACGTAAAAAGCATGCTTAGACAGAAGGACCGTCATATGGGGGAGGGGTGATCAAAGGGAAGTTCAGCCTTGAGGATTCTACTAAGACAAGGACAGGGCAAGACAGATTCTGACATCCACGGCCCAAGGCAACTGTTCTCCCCTCTTACTATCTAATTCATACAAGGTCATGCATGATCCTGAGGTATGGTCTCCTTCCTCAGAGCTGCCTGGTTCACACACCCATACTCCAGTGTCTCTGAGAAGAGTTGAAGAGGCAGCTGATTCACAAGAGACCACTCACCACGCAATAGTAGCCTGCTGAATGTTTCTCGCTTATTCCTACTTGGGAACATTACAACTGTGTAGTTTCTTGTCAGATAAGTACTTGGAAACATTACAACTGTGTAGTTTCTTGTCAGATAAGTACCCAAAGACCTGCTACATGTCACTCTGCTTTGTGATTGGTAGCTACCCAATGTCCAAGAGGCGAGGGTGTACCTCATACATCCTCTTCATGCAGACAAGGACCAGAGCCCAAGGATAGGAGGACCACCACAAGTAACAACACACAGCCAAGAATCGATCTGGTTCTAGAAGCCACAATCTCACCACCATACCAAATGTCTGTTCTAAGACATGCTCATAGCTTGATCCAAGAAACCATCCCATCCTGGACAATCCACCAGGGCAAAGGACCAATACTCCTCCATCAAAATGAAAGATGCTAATAGCAAGAGTGTCAAGTTAGAGTGCCCATGTTTCCATCAAACTTCCTCTGCAAAAGTGAGCTGGATTTCTCTCTTAGACACTAGTGCCTCTAACATCCAGCCATCCACCCAAGCTGCTAAAGGGCACCATTGCTTCCCCCAGAGACCTGCACATCTTACTATAAATTATTAAGGAATGGTGCTGTCTTGGCTGAGTGAATGGAACTGGTTGATTATATTTCACACAACCTACTAAGCCTTAAATATTATGCCTTGGCTCAAACAGCCCTTGCCTTTCATTTATCTTGGCCAACAATCCAAGCATTTGAAAATTTATAGTAACCAAACCTCACCCAAGACAGGTCCTCTCACCCGGGCCCACCTATGTGCCTTTCCAGATAAACTGGAAACTAGGGTGAAATCCAGCCTTTCCAGACATAGCAAGTCTTCAAAGAAAGCACATATTTCTAGAACCTTCAATACCTTCTCCTTAGTGTATTTATTGGAAAGGGTTGTAGGGAAAAGGCCAAGGGCAAAGTCAATACATGATTGTGCCTTTTCCTTAGATTATCTGACTCAACTCATACCCAAGAATAGCAAGCCAAAATAGACTGGCTCCTAAACCACCATCAAAGTAGGGGACAGCAAAGGAACAACCTATGAACCAAATCTGCCTGCAATCTGTGGACAGAAGTGAAGTTTCATTAGAACAACTGTATTCATCCATTCTGTCTACAACCAATATCATGCTACAAAGACATCGTTGAGTAGCTGCAGAGGCATGGCCCACCACAGTTGAAAATAATCTGGTTTTTATATAAATAAATAAGTAAATAAACAAATAGCTGATTCTTGGGTTACAAAACTTTCAGAAGTAGTTAGGACTATTCAATGAGAGGCTTTTGAAGGCTTTTTGTTTCTATTTGTTTGGTTGATTGGTTTGGTTTGTTGGTTGGTTGGATTTTTTGCATGTGTATATGTATTCATGTATATATGTGGACTTGGGGAGAGAAGTGGGGTGGCTCAAAGCTGATGTCAGTGGCTTCCTAGATCACTCTATAGGTTATTCATTGAGTCGGGGTCTCTTATTTGGACCAAGGCCTCACCAGAACAACTATTCTAGTCAGCCAGCTTGCTCTAGGGAATCATCTATCTCTGCCTTCCAAACCCTGGAATTAACAGCAGGCAGCCATGTCTAGACAGCATTTTGTGAAGGTGCTGTGGATCCAATCTTTGGTCCTCACATTGACATGGTAAGTGCTTTACCTGCTGAGCCATCTCACCAACCCCTCTCGAGCCTTTTAAGGTAAAGACTATCTCAAGGATATATTGGTACTGCAGGACAAGGATGAGGAACAATGATTCCTGAGACTTGTTTCAACCACCCAGGAAACTAAAAGAGGGACCAGGTACCTGGTACCCAGGGCTTCAGGAGGCAGACATAGCTTCACAAGGATCATTGTTCCACCTCAGACAAGCAAGTGTTGCATATGCCTATTCTAAGACACAGCTTCACCACACCCATGTCCACTCAGCATCTGGAAGCCTAAGGCAGGCAGTGCCTGCTTCAGGAGGGCAGCTGGTCACATGTTCCATGCCCACTTAGCTCAGGAGCAGAGGAAGGCTTCCCCAAAGCCATCCCTTAGCAGAGCTTCATTCAGTGCACAACCATCTATAAACTCTAGCAACTCTCGTCCCGACATGCACACTGGAAGGCCCTGTCCTAGTGTGCATCTCCGTTGCTGTGATAAACACTGGCCAAGAGTGACTTGGAGGGGGAAGGGTTTATCTGACTTACAGGTTATATCACAGGAGCCTGTTTTAGTTACTTTTTTATTGCTGTGTGGAGGTACCATGACCATGGCAAGGTGCCATGGCAAAGAAAGCATTTGGCACGGATCACATGTGAACCTAGAAGGTTGGTGTTCATGATCATGATGTCAGGGAGCAGAGCAGCAGGAAAATAGGTGGAGTATTGGAACAGTAGCTAAGAGATATATCCTTATTCTCAAATGAGAGGCAGAGGAGAAGTAGTTGAGAATGGTCTAGGATTTTGAAACCTCAAGCCTACCCCCAGGATTCTGTCTCCTCTCTTGGCCTTTATTTCTGGATTTAGCATCCCGATCTGACATCTGTGTGGTTGTTAATCTGCTTGTTTTAGCTTTGTGACATCTTGTAGACACACCAAACTCAAGAGCTGAAAGGTGCTTTCAAGAACACTTCCAAACAAGCATTCCAGATGCAGGCATGCCCCCTTCCAGGGCTGGGAGTGTGGGGAAGGGGGAGGCAGCCTGGTTCTAGGCAGAAGCACAGCTGTGTGGATTCCCTCAGAGCACATTCTCAGAGGAGGGGGAGCATTTTTAAGCTAAGGCGCTGGCATAGCTGTTGAGTCTTGGAAGGAAAGATGGAAATAAAACTCCAGACGTGCAGGACAAGAACTTCGTGTGGAGTGCTATTTTTATATGTTGCCCCCACAAGCTAAGCAGTGCCACAGGCTCTGCCCCTAAGTTTTGCCTCCAAGAACGTAGGAAGCTACTCAAGGGGGCAGAGAGGGGAAATGAAGCATATTGGAATGTAAAACTGATGCAAAGATACAGGGAAATGGTATTTTTATGTAAGCGTGTGTGTGTGTGTGTGTGTGTGTGTGTGTGTGTGTGTGTGTCCCCATATACAAGTCATTAATAAGTCAATGCTGCTCACAGCATGGAAGACTGGATCAAGCCCTGAACTTGAAATGATGACTGGGAGGAAGGGCACTTTGCCTTTATCCCCAATTCCTCTTACAGAATTGTGTGTATACCCAAATTCAAATTTATCCAGTGTCAGCCTCAGAAACCCAGAGTTCTACCAGCATGGTAGAACTTCACCTGAAAACACAGAGAAGTTCACCAGCAGGAAGTCCTAGGAACCTCCAAGTCTCCTGTGGGCCATTTTACAAACTGGAAAACTGAGGAGTCCCCTCTCCCCCAAATAAAAATGAAGGACATAAGCAAACTGGACCTACAGACCTTGAACTATATGGGATGCTCTTTCAGTTGATATCACTATCTCTTTGACTTTCTTGTCCCCCTCCAGAGGTCAGTGTGTGGCCAAGATGCTCCCTTGATTAAATCTTTCTGCTTGAAACCATTAATGTTTGGAGATTCTAGAGAGAGTGTGCCTGGCAGTTTTAGTCTACGAGTGAAAGATAACCTCTTCCCCAGGGTGGTCTCTATACAGCCCCAAGAGCAGTCACAGTTGCACTACCTAGCCCAGCTCAGCTCCTCTGAGGACAGCTCTTGGAAGTCCATTCCCACAAAGGAGACATAATGGTTCTCATCTGGTCCATCTCTCATGGATAGCCATCTGTGTATCCATACTTGCACGGCCTAGCCCAACTGAGAGGAGCAAAAAGGAGTATGGAGCAAAAAGAAAAATGTCAGCAGCAGAGGCTAGGCATCACTGTGGGGAACCATCCCCTCCTCAAGGCAAACGTACCATCCCAGAAGGGAGCTACGTACAGAAGGCTGGGAGCCTAGCTGGCAGGAGAGGAGAACGAAACTCCATCACTAGAGAACGTGCCAGTGCAAAGGGGCCAGAAATCATGATGGAGGGGGCATGAGGTGGGCATCAGGAGCCTGGACAAAGTTTGGCTTCTGCTTCTGGAAAAGGCAGCACACTGCTGTGTGTAAAATCCATGAGGTCTGGGGACATGGCCACTCCTGAGTTAGGACCCTAATGCCTCTATTTCTCAGCTCTGTGATTTCAATGTCCTTTTCTCTGTTTCCTTTCCTGGAAACAGAAACACTCACCTCACATAGATTGGGGGGTGGGGACTAGGAGCAGGTAATACAGAGCCCACACCTGGCCTCATCTGGGCAGCAGCTGTGGCAAGTAGCTTGCAGACACACACCCTGCTTATCGCCCCCACTTTGTTCTGTGAATTTCAAGCATGCACCCCTCCAAGAACACAGAGCTTTGTCCTTCCTGCATTGCTGTGGTTTTCTTCAGGGTTTTTCCCTTGTCACAGACAACTGGGGAACCACTGTGCCCTGGGTTCCTGGGGCAGCCCATGATGTCATTCCCAGTAACAAAAGACAGGAAGCAGTGATTGTGTTGCTTCATCACAAATAGTACAGACACTGGCAGAGCAGTGGTAAATAAGTAGCTGTAATCTACGATATATTTTTCATTAAGCTAAATTATAAACTTTTTTTATCTTTTGACCCTTTGGAAAACCTATTTTTGATTTGCATTTTTGAAAAGGTGTTGCATTCTTATTTTAAATGATCCCATGTTGGCTTCATGAGCTAATGGCCCTTCAGCCCAGGTAAGCATCCTCTCCTGCCACATTTAGAACAAGAGCGTCTGGGAGAGCAGAGAACATGCCCAGGATATGGCAGCAGTGGCACTCCTGGGTGAAGTGCTTCCCAATGCCAGGCCCAAGGCATATAGCAGTATCCTGCTAGACTATCCCCAGGTTACCAAGTCTGACAATCCAGTTGTTGGGACAAAATACACACCTTGCCAGGACCAGGCAACATTTTGATCCAGAGGAAGTCCCGTAACTATTCAATCAAGAGCCTACCAGTCGTATCTCCAGGACATCCCACCTCCAGAAAGCAGACTATCCCAGGGTTGTTTCCAAGTCAGACCCCATCAGGAACTGAGTCCCAGTGTCCTCAACCCTACAGATCAACATCAGGAACAAGAAATTTCCAGCAAACAGCTGTACTACCAGGAGCCAAACCCAAAGTGACCAAAAACACAAGAGGCCCTTCCCACAAGAGTCACCCTCCCTTCCCCCACTGCCTACAGGGGCAGAGCCCAGGCTCAGAAGTTGTGGTAGATCTAGTTTAAATAATACAGTCTCATATTTCACACTGAACATTACGAATGAAAGGGTTTAAGTAGGGATCAATGTCTCTGTTGTTGTTCCAGTAGGAGACAGGGACCCACCAACCAAGGTCACCGTGAATGGACACTGAAAGGAGGAGCCCACAGGGTTCCTCTGCTGGCAACACCAGCTCTTCAAAGCAGACCTAACAAATTCCTTGGGGCCAAGCCAGGCCGGATTTTCCATAACCATGACAAGTCTGCTATTTTTCACCCTCTGAAAGCCTGGGTGATACCATGGGGTACAGCGCAGAAACAACCATGATTCCCCACAAATGGTTCCAGACAAGAATGTAATAGCTCATCTCCAGTAAGGTAAACAAGATGACACAGAAATCCTGTGAGCAGTTTGGAAAGGAAAAAGTTCAAGGACCCCCGGTCTCTGACTGGAGGGCTTATCTTCCCAAGACTGCCTGCTCCTAGAAGGTCATTTTGTTCAGAGACACAGAGAAACCATGACATCACAACTCTGTGGCAAAGCAGGACCGAAAAGTCCTAGGGAAAGTAGAAAACATTAAAAAAGGAACAAAGGGATTGTACTGAAATGGCATTGACATCCTCAGCTTCCAGGCTCATGTGATCACAAGCCCTGTTCAAAGGAAAAGCTTTCCCTGGGGCGAATTGCCTAGTCACCTCTGGTTTGCAGACTGTGGCTTCCCTCCACATGCACACACGCACGCACGCACACATGCACGCACGCAGGTAGCTGCTGTAAGAAAATGTATTAAACAGAGAATCCTCCTAGCCAATCAAGAATGCAGAAGGGTGTTTTTCCTGGAGCAGTGAGTGGCCTGGTGGCGGGGGCGGGGGGGGGGGGGGCAGAGAAACAGTGGCACACAGCTGATCTGCTTCTGGAAGGTGTCACAGGGCCTGTCCTTCCAAGCCACGGTAACCACATGACAAAGTCACAAATCCCTGTAGAGTGTCTTGGGACTTGATTTGAGCCCAAATAAGACTCTAGAGATCAAAGATCACCTCTGGCTATTCTACAAAGGGGGTATTAAAGAGAAAGAACCTGCAAAGTGAGGATGAGAGGGGCCAGCAGCACAGTTATTGGAGAAGTGACCTTAAGATCGGGCTCAAGAAAGAACCAAGGTTCCTTCTAGAAGGAAAGAAAAATATTTATTAAAGTAGCAAACCACTATTATATATTTTTTTCAAGCTTGCTTCTGAACTGGGTTTTAAAAACAGTTGTACCACTGTTTTGCTTATTTGATTAACAACAACAAAGTTCTCAATAGCTTCCATCAGGGTTGGTCCTACTTTGTTTTCCATTGCTATGATAAAGAACATATTTGACTTAACCTTTCGCCTCCTAATCCATTACTGAGGGAAAAGTCAGGGCAGGAACTCAAGCAGGAACCTGGAGGCTGGAACTGAAGCAGAGGCCACAGAAGAATACTGCTTCCTGGCTTGCTCTCCATGGTTTGTCCAGGACCATTTTCCCAGTGGTATCACTGACAATGGGCTGGGCCCTCCCTCTGCAATCATTAATCAAGAAAACAACACACAGATTAGCCTACAAGCCAATCTGATGGAGGCAATTCCTCACGGTAGGGTCCCTCTTCCCACATGATTCAACTTGACACAAAGGAGTACAGAACCCTTTGCTGAGGTTAAAAGGGATGTATGGAAACAATGTAAAAAAACCATCCTGGTTTAACACTTTGGAGATTAAACAAATGAAATGAAGACTGTACAGAGGCTCAAACTAGACCCCCCTGTGCCCAAGTGGCATTTGCCAATGAAGTTGTGGCTTGGGCAAAGCCAGGAATCCTGGTTGTATTCTGGAGCCTTGAGGGTTTTCTTGAATCAGCAAGGTAAAACTCACTACATTATTACAACTTGAATCACTACATGAAAATTAACCAACACTGAAGCTCTGAGGGGCCCATACCAAACTGCAGGCTCCCAGAGGCCTCCTAAGCTCCCCTCAGAGAAGACTGCATGGGAATGTACAGAGCCCCCATACAGTTTTCAGACATCACTTGGGTCAAGTGTCTTTTGCTAAAATCCCTTCTGTTGTGGGGAAGTAAATGTCTACCCTTCCTCCCTGAGTCCCCACAATAAACTAAGGTAAGAGTCCATCATAGTGTATTCTGGGGAAGTGATGAGTTTATTAAGTTTCCTTACAGTACAGTGTGGAAGAGGTTTCAGGCAGGAGCATGGCTAACTTTAAAACACCCTTGGTGGAAGAATTGATGATTTATCGTGGCTATGTAAATGGAGGGCTCTCCTCCTACCCTTGCCCATCCCCCATTATCTTCTAGCCTCTCTCAGATACCCCCAAAGCCACAGGCAAATAGAACAGAACTGCATACAACTGGTTGTGAAGGATGGCTGCACACTCAGGTGAGGGTCTCCTGACCCTCCCCACCCACTCTGTCCAAAAGAAAACATCAATAGGAAATAAGCCCAGCTGTAGTGACCTTCGGCATGCAGCATGTGGCTCAAACACATAAGGACCAAGCAAGCTGCTTCAGGTGGGGAAAGGTGCCTACTCTAAGTGTGACAATGTGAGTCCAACTTCCCCAAAGCCACATGGTAGAAGGAAAGAACCAGCTCCTGCACCTTCAATCAGGGTTTTGTCAGAGCGTGCCTCTCTTCCTCACACACAAAACGGATACTAAAAAATAAATATTTATAAAGAATTGTATTAAAGAATAATAAGGTAAAGAATGATAGAGGAAGATGCCCAGTGTCGATCTCTAGCCTACACACAAACATACATACACACACACAAACACACACATATATACATACACACACATACACACATACATACATACATACACACATACACACACATATATATCTATACACACATACACACACATATATATCTATACACACATACACATACACACATA
>JADRCD010233361.1:0-20732 GCA_019843815.1 Montemys delectorum | reverse complement strand
AATGTTTTTTCTATCTCAATTACTTTTTCATTATTGGTTATTTTATTTATTTACATTTCAAATGTTATCATCCTTCCCTTCCACAGGCCCCCTATCCCATACCCCCTCCCCCTGCTTCTATGATGGTGCTTCCCCACCTACTCACCCTCTTCTCACCACTTTAGAGTTTCCCTATGTTTGGGCATGGAGCCTCCACAGGACCAAGGGCCTCCCATTGATGCCAGATCTCAATTCTGAGATCAAATTATACTTTGCCTCAGTAGCTGACTTGCATTCTGAGTTCTTTCTAGGCAAGAAACTGTTTAGCTGAAACCTCATCCTAAAACAGCAGGGGACTAGGTTAAGTAGCCTTTTGTTCTAGCTCTGCAGGAATTGCTGAGCTCTAACTTTCAGCCTGCTAGTTGAAGTTACAGGAAGGGAAAAGGACACTTTGAAAAGTGACTTTAGCCATTTATTTCTAAGTTGTAAAAAGTTTCCTGTGAAAGCTCTCTTAAGAAAAGGGTCTTGCAAGAAAAGGAGGGTAAGTGGGAGTCCAACAAAAAGGTGAATAAACTGGGTGTAAGGAAAGCAGGATAAGGAGTGTTAAGAAAAGATAATAAAAGAAGAGAGGGGAGAAGGAGAATAATGCTAACAAAAGCAGGACAAGGAGAATTCTAGGAAAATGGGGATAAGAAGGGAGGGAGGGAGGGAGGGAGGGAAGGAGAGGGAGAGAGACAGAGACAGAGACAGAGACAGAGAGAGACAGAGACAGAGACAGAGACAGAGAGAGGCAGGGAGAGACAGAGAGAGAGAATCTTTTGTCATCAGCACTTATACATCTTTCAGAATACATGATCACATGGTCACATGGTAAAAAGTTCATCACAAATTTACACGTAGATTCAAATCATAAGTCGAATAAGAAGTTTACAACAAAGAATGTTTGCGTGCATACCAGTTAGGAGTAATTATCTGGCTAAATATTTATCATCTGTAATAGCTCCACAGGTTCATGGAGAATTCAAAACCATATTATGTTATTAATGAAGTTTTGAATAGATAAACTCAATCAATATTTTATTTTCTGTCCTAGTTCCTATAACAAATCATTAGTTCCCTTTTTATGACCTTTGGCTAATGCTTTTATAACCTTTAGGAATGTGCCCTGAGTAGTACAATGCCTGCTTATTATCACAGAAGCAATTAATTAGTGACACTAAAGCCTGGCAGAGTTCTCATGCACAGTTTAGACTATCAGAAAGGATTGAATAGCAATGTTACTAAATGAGTTTAATAATTACTATAAATTTAGGAATTCTTCTTGGATTATCACTAAGGGTTAAAAAATCATCTATTTGTCTATATAGCACCACTACAAGATAGTAACTCCTCCCTGTTTTACAGAGATCTGCTCAAAGGTATGGGCTAATACCTAGTGATTGTTTTATGTGTTTAATAATAACAGGAAAACATATTAATAGCAGGAATCTTTCCTAAAATGAATTTTTCCTGGGCCATTCCTATCAAAGAAAACCCATCCCATTGTGGGTTCTTAATCCAAGGCAGGCCATTTCAGAAAGATCACCTGCTAGTTATTAGCTTGTTGGCTCCTGACAGCTAACCACATGAAGATCAAGCCCCATATCTACTACATAAATATAGTGTGCGTAGGTGCAGCCCATGCATTTTCTTTGGTTGGTGGTTCAGTCTCTATGAGCCCTCATGGGCCCAGGTATTCTTGTGGTATTCATGACCCCTCTGAGTCCCTCAATCCTTCACTACTCTCTTCCACAAGACTCTATGAGCTCTACCTATTGAGAAGTGAAAGTAAGGGGTGGGGTGGGGACTTTTCCATTTGTCACTGGTGTTTACATTGGCTGTATGCATGGATGTGTAGGGAAACAAATCTAGGTTTCAGTAATGAGTAGAGAGGTAAGAATGGGGTGGGGGGGGTAATGCTGCAAAGAAAGGCAGGGAGGTTTCCTAAGAAGTTGGCATAGGCTATGCCATTGAAGAATTGGAATATGAAAAAAAAAAAGGGGGGGGAGGAAAAGCTTGTAACCTGAAGAGAGTCTGGGTAAAGTGTACCCTGTAAAACATGTTGGATACATTCAATAAAGTGCCCAGTGAAGGTTTTATGCCCCAGTGTAGGGGAATGCCAGGGCCAGTAAGCAGGAGGGGGTGGGATGGTGAGCAGGGGAGGGAGGAAGGAACAGGGGATTGTTTTAGTTTTTGTTTTTTATTTTTTATTTTTTTCTTATTTTTTTTTTGGAGAGGAACCTGAAAAAGGAGATATTGTAAATAAGAAAACATCTAATAAAAAAGAGTGTTTATTATTGGGATGTGTCATGGAATTTATCTGACAACTTGAAGAAAAGAAATGTCCTATAGGTCTGAATTTCAGGACAAGAAATAGACAGTAGATGGGTAGAAAATGAGTAGGCATCTGAAGGCTGGTAATGGAAAAAGGACCTTGGAGGGTTACGCTTTAAAGGTAAGTCTTCTCAAGTGCAGAGAAGAGCCAAACTGCTGAGAATATTTGGGTTCATGTAAACATGCAATCCAGGAAAATATAAGGGTTAGTGTTGTATAAGAGACAAGTGACTGAGTTTTATCAAAGATATCCCTCCACAAATACAAGGTGAGAAATGGAGAAAACTGAAGAAACAAAGTACCCAAGAGCCTGATATTTTAGCATTGGTGGGTAGTTGTGAGAGGCACAGAGAAACTGGTCGAAAGGATTTACATGTGAATTGTGGACACTTGTTTAGTTCAGAGATACTTGACTGGGCAGAGTAGCTCCAGGTGTCCTTCGTTATATCTGGAAATTTGCACTTGTTACAATAGAAGTATAAAGTGGCAAAGTCACCTGAAGGATTTTAGAGTAGAGGTCTACAGCCTTTGAACTTACAGCAATGTAGCCATCTAGAGATGTCTTTTACCTTTGCTATAGCTGTGATTACTTGATGATGTCCATATCTAATTTGTCTATAAGGGTAAGGAAGATGATAAAGGTAAATAACATTGTCTAGATGGATATGTAAACAGGCTGCAGGATGTGGTTTAGTTGTAGGGATATCTTTGGTAATGAGATATTTTAGAGTGTGAGTGGTTTCATGTAAGGACTCACCAATACATTAGGAAAGGGAGATGAGGAAAACAAAACAACCTCTCACCATGGAAACTAGTGTGTCAAGGTATGTCACACAGTGAACCCATTTGCCCAAACAGCTTTACTTGCAAATATCCATTGCAATGAGTCATTGGTATGATTCAGGGTCTCTGGTTTCTACCACATCAGAAAAAGTATATATCCCATCCATGCCCTGTGTCATGGAGATATAATCCTGTAGATTTGGTTCTACAAGACCAGTCTCTTCAAGTACTCCATCAGTTCATAGATGGATAAATGTTGGGATGAGCCAACTTCAATACCTGACTCTGGTACTGAGTACTGAGCTGGTAGTTCAGTTTGTCAGCCTGCCGTGTCTCTCGTACCCTTGCCATAAGAGCCAGTTCTCTCAGCATCATTTTTTTTTCTAATGAGAAGCAGAAAGGATATGGATCTAAATAAGAGGGAGGGTACAGAGGAACTGGGAGGAGTTAGGAGAGGGGACAGCATAATCAGAATATATTGTATCAAAAAAAAACCATACAGAAATGATTTTCAATTAAATAAAAAAAAGGATTAACTAAGACTCTAAGTATGGGTTCTAGCTATCAAATAAACTTATTAATCCTCCAAAATAATATAAGTTTAATTTTTGGTTTTGCTTTCATTTTGTTTTTATGATAAGGAAAGATGTTTCTTAGATTAAAGCATTAAATATTTGATTTATTCTTTAGAAAGATACAGTTATACCCTGACCAAGGTAAGTTAAATTAAGTAGAGGTTTTCTGAATCTTAGAGAAAGACACCTGATATCCATGGTCAACTCTACCATTAAGTAGGGTAGAAGTATGTTGTAGGGACATGTCACAAGAGGTCGTATAGAGAAAGAAGCCATCTCTGTTTGAGTGGTAATTTAGTGGAGAGTTCTTGAGATATAATGTATCATAAACATGGACTTTGCCGAGGAAATGAGTACCATCATGAAATCCTTAGGGAAGTATTGTCCAGACTAGCAGTGTGATCATATGAATATCAGTCTCTGTCCAGATAAATGTTAAAAGAAAAAGTGTAAAAGATAAATGTCAAAAAATTTAAAGAGATATAGAAAGAAAAGTGTATGAGAACTGTGAGAATATGAGACAGAAGGATAAATCTGGGATGTGTTTAAGTGGACCAGCAGGTAGATGAGATATGATAGGTCAGTTAATAAGTGGTAGAATACCTAACTTTTCCACAGCCAAAATTAATGTGGAAAGAATAGATCATAAAATTTGACTTTTGAGAAGTCAGATAATGATATTCTACAGTCTTTCAAATTACATAGGGTGAGTAGACATTTATTCTTACAAAGGCTGAGGGATTGTATACATTACTTAGTATAAGAGTATGTTGCATAATAACAATTGAGAGGGTATATATAAGATACAAGAATATACAGATGGTAAGAGAATGGTAAGAGAGACACCAGAAAGGGGTAAACTTAGATTTAAAAATAGGAGGAATTGGTTTGCTTCTTTAGGGCCTTGTGAATAAAGATAACTAATAGATACATGTAACTTTACTAGAATGGTATGTCCTACAAGGAGGGCCAGATAACTTAATATAACCTGGAAATGAAGAAAGGAAGAAAGGAGCAAAGGGATACAGAAACATATTGAACAGTTATGGGTTAGTCTACATAGATTTAATAGAGTAAGTTCTGCTCCATATTAGAGACAGAGAGAAACAGAGGCAGAGGCAGAGAATCAAAGAGAGACAGAGAGGAGCTTACATACAGCAAATTTTAGTATAACTGAATAATTCCTTGTCATATCTAAGAGGCATGAAATAGACTGACATCTTTAACCTATAGTTCTTGTTACTATAACTTATGCTTTTTGTTACTATGATAAACACTATGGTTTTCCTTTTATTGTTGTTGTTAAAGATTTACTTATACTATGTATGTGAGTACATTGTTGCTGTCTATAAAAACACTAGAAGAGGGCAGACCTGATTACAGATGGTTCTGAGCCAAAATGTGGTTGCTGGGAATTGAACTGAGGACTTCTGGAAGATCAGTCAGCTCTCTTAACCATTGAGTCATCTCTCCAGGCCACATGAGGTTATTTTAATTTATACTTCCAGGTAGAATTATGGAGATAGTCCAGGAATGAACTAAAATAGAAGCAGAAGTGGCAAGCATGGAGGTTATCTAGATGTGTTGAGCAACCATGAGTGGAAAGTTATTGTTGACTTGCTTTCTCTAGCACATGATCTGCCATCTCATATAATTCAGGATCATATATATGCTCAGGAGTAAAATCACCAACAGTGAAGAAATGGGCCTTCCTATCAAATAGCCATAGAAACATGCCGCACAAACATACCCATATGACAATTTGATAGAAGCAGTTCATTTGAGGTTTCCTTCTTCCCATGTGTGTCAAGATGTCAACCAATATTAGCCATTGCACTTTGTGCTCATCAGACTAATAGTGGAGGGAAGAGCAGGGACATTTGGTCCTTCTGGGGTTTAGGTAGTAAGTGTCAATCCCTGAAAACTCACCAAGTCTGAGGAGTCTAAAATAAGGTTGTTGTCAGCACTAGATATTTAACCTGATTCTATTTGCTTTGGTCCATTATTAAAAACCTTAACGAACGGTTTTGTAATTCCATGTAGAGTAGTGTAAGAGTAGTCCTCTATTTTTCTGAAGATATTTTTTTCTAATATTGGTGACTGACCGAGAAATGATTTGAAGGTGAATATCTAATTTCTTTATCACTCTCTGGAGTATATTTTCCCTTAGTTCATGATAAGTAGAATAATAAACTTGGATTTTTCCTGCCTTTTTTTTTAAGTAATGTGTTTGGCCTTGTCAAATTGACCACTTTTAGCACTTTTAGAACAACCTTTTCCATTCCTTCCAAAAGGCAAATATCATATACCAGTTTTGGAGAACGTTTGACCTGTATTGGTAATTCTACTAGGACTCAGGATTTGTGTCCTGGGTTTCTTTCTACTGCTGTGATATGATAAACACTGCCATTAAAAGCAACTTGTAGAGGACTTATTATCTCACAGGTTCTATTCTACAAAGGCAGAAACGTAAAAGCTGGGACTGAAGAAGAATCCATGGAAGATTGCTTACAGACTTGATCATCCTACCTTCCTGTAGAACACAGGACAACCTGATACCACCCACAATGGACTGGATCTTATACCACATCAATCACTAATACATGTTCCACAAACTTCCCCAAGATCAGTTCAATGAGATAATTTTCTCATTTGTGGTGCCCTCTCCTCTGATGACCCTAGTTTGTATCAGGTTCACAAAAAAGTAATTGGCACAGTTGGGAACTGCTAGAGTACCAATTAGGTTATGATACCTACCCTGATCTCAAAGAATGTATGTGCTGAGCTGATAGCTGGAGAAGTATTTCTTGTCTGTAGAGAGGATGAGGGTAGCTTGACATAATTATCATGTTGAATAAAGTCAAAGTACTGAGTAAGGTACAGACATTCTTTGTGGTAGGTTTTACAATCCAAGTCCTTTTCTATTTGAGAAATATTGGCAAGAAGAAAAGAGGCTGAGATGGGCAGCGCATCCCCTGGGCTGGAAATCTTGCAGAATGGAAGAATGAAGTAAGGCTAGAAGAGAGGAACAGGCAAATTACAATGACTGTGATAATGACAGGAAGGATAGGTAAAGACTTGTCCCAGAAAAATAAGGTGGGTTAAAGACTGGAGTCTGGCTTGAGGAGAGTGGTATCCTCAGATAAGATATGGCAGAATAGGCAGGAAGAATGGCATTAGCAAAGGAGAAAAGTTCACTAGTCAGAGACAACAGTAAGAGAGCTCATGCACTTTGCATGGTGGAACACTGAGATAGAAGAAAGAGTACAGAAACATCTAGAGATTTCTTTTTGCAAGTGCCAAGGAGTGCAGACACCTTAGCAAAAGAGGTTACATCAGACCTGGAAAACAAATTACATTCGTTATAGGAATTATCACTATTAATACAAATGGAGGGGCTTTTCAAACTGACAGGACCCTGGAAACACAGTGAGTACTGTTATAAAGCTCTAAAGACTTTATGAAGTATTCAAAATGTCACAATATATCAAGTAAGATATAAAATTGAATATATACAATTAAAAAAAATATGAGACCATGCAGAACAAAAGGAAAGTCAGAGAAGCATCATCTATACTTGGGGAATCCTTTCAGGATACATGTGTACTTTCTCTTCCTTGATGAAATATGATGTGAACAATTGTGGTACTGATGCTGTCAGATTGCTAAGTACAGAGGCGTGAGAAAGCAGTTGTAAATACTTCAGCCCACTTTTCAATTAGGGGACATGTAAAGTGTAGCACGATTGTTGAAAATTTAGGTGGTATTTCATTGCAAAGAGTATAGATTAATCTGTTTGATAAGACAGTCCTAATGAGAGTATTGAAGGTTTCTTGTGCCTGAGATCTGAACCTTTAGATCTGAAATAGGCTTTTATACTCAGAAGTGAGTTTTCTGACAACTTAAATTTCCAAATGTCTTTTTTTCTGTGTACTGTGTGTTTGGAGTGTATTGTCTCTTGAATATTCACAAGAATCAAACAGTGAATATATTTTATTTGTCAAATAGCACTCCCCTCAAAGCCTTTCACACACTCATGGACTTGATGCATCTTTAGGTTATTATAATTTGTAGGTTTGTTCTGATTGAAAACCATGTTATTATTGTATAGAGTTGGCTGAAATGTTCATAGAGATTTCAATATATATATATATATATATATATATATATATATATATACTGTTTATGAGTAATTTATTTTATAAAAATATTAGAACTTCTATTCCTAATCCATATTTTTTAAATAGGGGATTAAAGTAATGATGTTTTTCTGTTTTATTAGAAGATTAACAAATCTCATAATATAATTATTTATCCTGTTGAATTGAGGTTTCTATTTTTATCTCAGACTCTCGTTAAATTGCACCCATAAATTAAAGAGTTTAAATGAAGCTTATAATAATAAAAAATCTCATAATTGGATTCTATTTTTCTCACAACAGTGAGACAGGTAACACTATTCAAGTATTTAGTGAGGATAGTACTCTTAGTGATATATTGCAGAATTCTCTTAGTAACAGAATAATCTTAGATAATCTACTTATTAAGGTAAAATGAAAGAGACAATAAATTCTTCCCCATCTTCATTTCTGTTCTGTACCTGTCACTGCTGTCATTACAGTTGCTGAAGCAATAAGTTGCTGAAGCCTGACAGAGGCAGAGACAGTGTGATTACAGCCTTCCTTTCTGTAGTTACCCTGTACATGCTAATTATTTCTTGGACGGTATCTGTTATCTCAGTGATTCAAAACCTTTCAAAGAGAAGTTGATGCTCCTAGAAATTACAATTGCTGATGTTTCTTATGTCTGAGATTTTTTGAGAACCTTTGCTTAAACTTGTTTTATAACATATTGCTAAATAGAAATGCTACATCCTAAAAAACATCTTTGTAATGTGAAAAATGCATCTCAATTTACTTTCTGACATGATAAAAATGCTGACTAAAATGAATTTCATGGAAGAAAGTATCTATTTGGCTCACATGTCTTGATTACAGCCCATCACTGAGGCAAACTCAAGAGGGAAACTGGAGGCAGGAACTGAAGCAGAGACAATGTGGCTCACTTAGTTTGATCCTTATACAACCCAGAACACCTACCCAAGGATATCACAGCCCACAGTTGCTTGAGACCTCCGACATTAATTATTTATCAAGAAAATGCCCCTCCCCCTGAAACTTGTATACACATCAACCTGAGGGAGGCATTTTTTTTATTGAGACTCCCTTTTCTAAGATAACTGTAACTTGTTTTAAGTAGACAAAGGAAAAAGACCAGGTAATGTATAAAGACATATCTATTAGAATTACACCTGACTTCTCAATGGGAGTTCTAAATCCCAGAAGGTAAAACCCAGAAGGCATTGGACAGATATGCTGCAGATTCTTAAAAGACAACAGATGCCCAATAAGACTACCAACCATATACAGCAAAACTTTTCATCAACATAAATAGAAAAAATAAGGTATTTCATGATGAAGTCAAAATTAAACAATATCAATCTTCAATCACAGTCCTACAGGAAGAGCTAGAAGGAAAAATGCAAACCAAAGTTTTACACACACATGAAAACACAGAAGATGAATAATCTCAAATCAGCATAACTAAAACAGGTGAAACATACACACACACACACACACACACACACACACACACACACACACACAAAGCAGCAGCAGCAGCAGCAGCAACAGCAACACCACTGCCACAAAATGACAGGAATTAACATTGTTCATTGGTATCTGTCAATATCAATATCCTCAAATTCACAGAGAAAAGACACAGATTTATAGGGGGGATATGATAACTTAATACTTTTGTTACATATGAGAAACACACCTCAATATCAAGGATAAACAATACTTCAGGGTAAGGGTTTGGAAAAGTTCACTATAACTTCTTCAGTAAGGTAATTTTTTTTGTATTGATCATAACAAGCAAGCATTGTTTCAATAACCCCATATCTGTAAGCCCTATAAGAATATTAATTAGCTTCTTATGTTTATAATTCTAATGATTAATGCCAATTTAGCTCCAAAATCTTTAATACTGATGTCCAATGTTTTAATAATAAAGTATTAAACAATTCTGTATGTATTCTAAAATTTAATTTTGTATGATGTCTATTTTATTGGTAATCTAACCAAATTTGATTTTATATCTAAATTATAATATGAAGAGATATTTAATTTAATTTAATCATAAATAAGACATATTTCAGCATAAATGCTCAAAATATAAGAAATTCAAATATGAAAGAATAGTCAGATATTTTCATAGTACATAGAATTGTGAGTGTGAAATGCATTGAATGTTAAATTCAGGAACACTGCTGCCTCCAGTAGTAGAACCCTCAGGAGTCCTCAGAATATCCAGTAGAAAATAAAGGAAATTCATTTCACAAGTTATGAAAGATGTAAATTATAAAAGTTTATATTGAGTCTTTATAAATGACTTAGTATGGGCATAACTTTGAGTTCTATTCTAGGTTTAGGTAGCTAGAAATGTGGCCTTACTTTTGTAAGCCTCTTTAAAGAAATTTTAAATTTCACCTGTGTCTTTCAAAATTCACTATATAAAGGTTACCCAGATGTATGTCCTTGACAATTAAATTACCTAGCCTTGACTTCTACTCCCATTTGCCTAAACCAAATAAAGCTATCATCAACATTTTATGAAATCCATAGAAAGAATGGTATTTCCCTAACAGAGAACCACTAAGATAGTAAATTGATGGCTAGTGATATTTGTACTCTTTCTGGAATGCCACAAGCAATGAGATAATAAGCATGGACATCTTCATAGACCATAAAATAGAAATATAGTGTTTATTTGTTGAAAGACCATCTATTTTTACTTTAATTTCAAAAGAAGAATCGATGAAATGAAAAACACAAACAACAAACAAACAAACCTGTGTCTGTTACCTCTTACATAACAGAAACCATAATTACTTATGCCACAGAAACCCTATGTGGTGCTGTTAAAAGGTACTTGGCATATTTCTGAGGTTCAGTGCCTTGAGTGGCTAAAGGACACATTTCAGTGCTGCTTTTTTGACTTTCCAAACCTCTGCTTTGCCTTGCTCTTCAAGAAAGGCAGGAGCTTCTTTGACTATCTATGATACTTGATGGAAAACCTATGATATTTTTAGTTCAAAATCATACATTAAGGTAACTATAAAATCAAACTAAGAAGAGACCAGTTGTACTCTTTTTTTTTTCATAGACAACTTTCTCTATGATAATGTTACCAGGTTTAATATACAGCTGCTATCAGTTTGATGAACAATGTTTATGGGGCTGACATTATTAGAAAGGAATCAAGTATTCAAAGGCCAGCTAAGTTTGACGAAATATAGTGTCTTTTTTAGTTTCAGTCTTCCAAATTGAGGCTTCTTTGGCATCAAGGGCTTCTGTGGGGAGATAAAGGACATTCAGAATGCTGACTGTCAGTAGGGTGTCAATCATTTTGCTAAAGGAAAGGCCTCCTTTGAAAGAAGAGCCTGTATTGCTGTCTTTTGGTTTTGTTTTTGTGTTTGTTTTTTTGGAATGTAGGACTATGGATTTTGATATCCTGGATCAATCTCCTGCAGTGTTTTGTTTGTTTGTTTGTTTTGTTTGTTTGTTTGTTTCAGAAAGCGTACTTTTCTACATACTTTTTTTGTTATTAGGATTGTAGTAAATTCCATTTGCCATCTTAAAAGTAAGTAAGGCATTGCAAAAGACTCCAGATATTTTGGACTCCATAAATATTTTTGAAAAAAAAATTGACCATTTATAAGTTGGCATTATTATTTATTGGATGAGCTCCAATCAGAATTTATAATGGTGGATACAAGAGAAAAGAAAGTCAGAATACTAAAAAATGCAGGCAGAGTAATTTTACCAAGGATAGCTTCAGAAAGCACTTCCTTATTATAACAGATTGGAAAACAATTTTACAAACAGAACCTACTGCTTCTATATTTTTAATGACTGGCAATGGCTTTTCTCTATTTTCTTACTTTTGAAAGTACAAGTTTACATAGGCTCTTGGAAACAGGGTCTTACTTTTATGGGCTTTTATTCTCATTAATTAAATAATTTAAAAACAATCCATAAATGTTAACAGTTGTCATGGTCTTTCACAGGTGTTTCCAGATTCTGGGCATCTTAATTGAGAAACTAAAGTGCACACAGATTATAAAATAACATGAATTCAAAGCAAAGCCATACTATATACATCAGGAAGAAACAAAATGTAAAGAGTGACAGTGGACCCCATCAGTAAGGAATTCGGGGCTCTACGTACTGTTTGCAGCTTCCCTTTAAGGGATGTAGAAGGAGGAGGTATTCTGTTGCTTAGAAACATAACAGGATAGGTGTCCTTTGAATGATATATTTGTTTGGATACATGACATGTCTGTATCCAAGGTGCAGAAAATTTTAGCCATGTGAATATACAGCAAGGGAGACATGAATAGGAAATTCTCAATAAAAGTTGATTTAGAGGACACAATATGCCTTATTGCACATGTATCCAAAACTAATTCAGCAGAGATCAATTCCCTACCTTCTGTATTCAGTTATGATCTAAAATAACATTTCATTAAAAACTGTACTCAAAAAGGAATTTTTTTAGTATAATAAATTTATTTTTATTTTATTTATTAACATTTCAAATGTTATTCCTGTTCCAGGATTCTCCTATGTAATCCCCCTATCTCATCTGTCTATACCCTGCTTCTATGAGGGCACTCCCCCACCCACCTACCTACTCCTTCCCACCTCACAGCCCTAGCATTCCTCTACACTGGCATATCAAGCCTTCACAGGACTGAGGGCCTCCCCTCCCATTGATGCCAGATAGGGCCTCTTCAGCTCCTTCCCCTAACTCCTCCATTGAGGTCCCTGTGCTCAGTGCCATGGTTGGCTTTGAGTATCTGCATCTGTATTGGTCAGGATCTGGCAGATCCTCTCAGGAGATAGCTGTATCAGGCTCCTGTCAGCAAGCACTTCTTGATATCAGCAATAGTGTCTGGGTTTGGTGTCTGCATGTGGGATGGATTCCAGGTGGGGCAGTCTCTGGATGGCCGTTCCTTTAGTCTCTGCTCCATTCTTTTTCCCAGTATTTCCTTTAGATAGGAGCAATTCTGAGTTAAAATTTTGGTGCTGGGTGGGTGACCCCATCCCTCAATGGGGGTGGGGGGAGTAAGGGGTCATGCCTAAGCTTTGGATATGGTCTTGACAGGTTCTCCCTCCCCTTTGTGGGGTATTTCAGCTAATATCATCCCAGTGAGTTCCTGAGAGGCTCTTATTTTCCTGGCATCTGGGACTTTCTGGTTGCTACCCTGAGTTCCCCATCCCCCATTGCTACACACTTCTGTTCAGTTTCCTGACCCTATGTACATCTCCATCTCCTCCCATATCTGATTCTTCCCCTCTTTTCCCCTCCCCCTGTTTTCTTCCTCCCAAGTCCCTCCCACTCTCTACTTTCCTTGTTTATTGTGTTCCCCCTTCTAAGTAGGAGTAAATCATTCACTCTGTGGTCTTCCTTCCTCTTGAGCTTCATGTGGTCCATGAGTTGTATGGTGAGTATTGCAAACTCTCTGCCTTATACCCACTTATCAGTGATTACATGATCTTTTGTAACTGAGTTACCTCACTTCACTCAGGATGATATTTTCTAGATCTATCTATTTGCCTAAGAATTTCATGAAGTCATTGTTTTGAATAGCTGAGTAGTACTCCATTGTGTAAATGCACCATATTTTCTATATCCATTCCTATGTTGAGGGACATCTGGTTGTTTCCAGATTCTGGCTATTATAAACATGGCTGCTATGAACATAGTGAAGCATGTGTCCTTATTACATGTTGGAGAGCAACTTTTGGATATATGCCTGGGGTGGAATTGCTGTGTTCTCAGGTAGTTCTATGTCCACATTTCTGAGGAACTTCAAGACTGATTTCCAACTTCCCTAATCTAAAGAAAGAGATGCTCATAAACGAACAAGAAGCCTACAAAACTCCATATAGATTGGACCAGAAAGTAAATTTCTGTCACATAATAGTCAAAATATCAAATGTACAAAACAAAGAAAGAACATTAAAAGTAGTAACAGAAAAAGGTCAAGTAACTTATAATGACAGACCTATCAGAATTACATGAGACTTCTCACCAGAGACTATGAAAGATAGAAGATTCAGAACAGATCTTATAAATACCCTAAGAGAACCCAAATCCCAAACCAGGCTACTATAGCCAGCAAAACTCTTAATTAACATAGATGGATAAGCCAAGATAGTCCATGACAAAATTTACACAATATCTTTCCACAAATCTAGCCGTACAAAGGATAATATTTGGAAAATTCCAACATAAGGAGGGAAACTACACCCTAGAAAAAGCAAGGAAGTAATCTTCTTTCAACAACTCCCCAAAAAAGATAGCTATACAAACATCATCCACGTCTAACAACAAAAATAACAGGAAGCAACAATAACTATTTCATATTATCTCTTAACATCAACAGAGTCAATTCCCCAATAAAAAGACATAGACTATCAAGCAGGATATGAAAACAGGACCCAGCATTTTGCTGCATACAGGAAACACACCTCAGTGACAAAGACAAACACTCCCTCTGAGTAAAGGGATGGAAAGCTATATTCCAAGCCAATGATCCTAAGAAACGAGCTGGTATAGCAATTTTAATGTTGAGTAAAATCAACTTTCAACCAAAAGTTATCAAAAAGGATAAGGAAGGATACTTCATACTCATCAAAGGAAAAATCTACCAAGAAGAACTCTCAATTCTGAACATCTAAGCTCCAAATGCAAGGGCACCCACATTTATAAAAGAAACTTTTACTGAAGCTTAAAACACACATTGTGCCTCACACAATAATGGTGGGAGCTTTCAATACCTGACTCTCAGCAATGGACAGATCATGGAAACAGAAACTAAACAGAGACACATTGAAGATAACAGGAGTTATGAACAAAATGGATCTAACAGATATCTATAGGACATTTCATCCTAAAACAAAAGAATATACCTTCTTCTCAGCACCTCATGGTTTCTTCTCCAAAATTGACCATATAATTGGTTACAAAACAGACCTTAACAGATACAAGAAGATTGAAATAATCCCATGCATCTTATCAGATCACCACAGAGTAAGGCTGGTATTCAGAAACAACAGAAAGCCCACATAAATATGGAAGCTGAATATTTTACTCAATTATAACGTGGTCAAGAAAGAAATTAAAGACTTTTAGAATTTAATGGAAATGAAGGCACAATATGCCCAAACTTATGAGACACAATGAGAGCAGTGCTAAGAGGAAAACTCATAGCTCTGAGTGCCTCCAAAAAGAAGCTGGAAAGAGCATACACTAGCAGCTTGACAGCACACACAAAAGCTCTAGAACAAAAAGAAGCAAATATACTCAAGAGGATTAGACAGCAGGAAATAAATCAAACTCAGGACTGAAATTACCCAAGTAGAGACAAAAAAAAAAAAAAAAAAAAAAAAAAAGAAAAAAAAAAGAAAGAAAGAAAGAAAAAGAAAAAAAAAATTACAAAGAAACAACAAAACCAGGAGCTGGTTCTTTGATAAAATCAATAAGATAGATTAAACCCGTAGCCATACTAACCAGAGGGCACATAGACAGTATCGAAATTAACAAAATCAGAAATGAAAAGGGAGATATAACAACAGAATCAGAAATTTCAAAATATCATCAAATCCTACTAAAAAATCTTATACTCAACAAAACTGGAAATTCTGAATGAAATGGACCATTTTCTAGACAGAGAGCAGTTAACAAAGTTAAACCAGGATCAGATAAACTAAACAGTCCCATAACCCCCCAAAAGGGAATTTTTGATTGTGTCAGGATAGAATATATTAATTCCATTGTCTGGGGGTAAAGAATTCCTGAACTCCTCGTGAATAACTATTTTAGGTTTCAAGGTACTTTGTCAGAAGAAGAGTCTGTGCACAGCCCAAACCAAATAGCATTCCTATTACATATGCCATTTCCTTCTTGCTTCAGAGAGCAGTGCTCAACATCCATTTTATTAATAAAGAATATAAGGACTTAAAGTTAGCACCTTCTTGGAGGAAGGTATGGAGAAGATGAAGAATGGAAAACATGCATGCATATTTAGGAAAACATGTACTCATTTGTTTTAGTTTTAATAAGCAAAGCAGATCTGGCAGCAACTGGGGCAGAGAAAGTCTTCAGAGAAGTACTAAGAGATTTGAAAGCAAAGAGATAAGCATCCCAAAGAACACAGAAAAAAGTAAAGGTAGAAGTTAGACCTTTTCACAGAAAGGAAGCAGGATTAGCAATAAATATTTGAAAGCAGCTGCTCCAACAGAGGGCCTTCTGGGAGTATAAGTACAGTAGCTCACTAAGGGGAAATCAATCCCCCCATTTGCTTGTTATGTCTTCAGATGAATCAGTTTTGCTTAGTGATGGACCCCTGTCTGGGTTATTGACAGGCACAGGTGGAATAACTGTTAAAGGAGGGTGCAATATTAAGTGCTGCCATGTTTAGAATACCTTGCCTTCACTATAGGTCAGAAGATCATCTCAGGTTTTATTCATTTAGAAAATAGGAATTGAATTAATTTTCTCTTAATGGGTCTCTGGAAACCAGATGTCTTTGTTTGGGTTTTACTGCTGTGAACAGAAACCATGACCAAGGCAACTCTTATAAAAATAACACTTAATTGGGGCTGGCTTACCGGTTCAGAGGTTCAGTTCATTATCATCAAGGTAGGGACATTGCAGTATCCAGGCAGGCATGGTACAGAAAGAGCTGAGAGCTCTGCATCTTCATCTGAAGGCTGCTAGCAAATACTGGCTTCCTTGCAGCTAGGATAAAGGTCTTAATCCCATGCCCACAGTGACACACCTACTCCAACAAGTACACCCCTCCTACTAGTGCCACTCTCTGGGCCAAACATATACAAACCATCACAGCCAGATACTTCTTCCTCTACATCTGGTATTTTAAATCAAAAGGAAAGGGAAATATGATACTCCCCTTTCTATTAACAGGGTAATGAATTGAAATCTGAGTATAAGAAAGGGTAACAATGGTATGTCAGCCTTCTAACATGTTCAACTACCTTACAATATTCCTTTCTTGATCTGATCAGTCTACTTCTCTGCAGATCATTCAGGTTGTTACATTCATGAATTCTCCACCTTAACTGCTTCTTTTGCTTATTATTCCACAAGATAAGGAATTTCCCTGCTGACCCAATTTAGCTGACAATAAGATCGCATCTCCCTGTATAGTCACTGTAGAGTCAGAGCTTCAATGTGATTGGGTTCACAGTTGTTTGCTATTTGCATTGAAAAATCTCAGGCCACTTCTATTGACTTTCTATTATTTTGCATGAGAAATTTACTGTCAATCACATTGTTTCATGCTCTAGGCAAAGTGTTAGTTATTCCTTTAGCTGCTACTAAGCATTGCTTCTCTTTAGGAGTTTTTTTACTTAATTTTTAAATAGTAACAGTCTAAACTCAAAATTAAAATGATAATTTGATATGTCTACAATGTAGATAGAGTAAAATAAACTGATATATTCCTGTCACCTCATACAGTTAACATTATTGTATAATACATGTCCAAATTTTGTTCCTCCCATTTAAAATTCTATATCTTTGGGCAACATCTTTGCATTTACTACAAGTAACCCACTCCTAGACATTAGTAACCAGTATTTTATTATCATGTTTATGTCCTCCAGATTCATTCATGTTGTTGCAAATGTTAGAGTTTAGCATAATTGTGATATGACTTGATATACGTTTCCTTCAAGCATGATTTCCTCCCTTGAATCTATAAGTATATTTCTCTTGACAGAATTTAAAGTTTTTGGCTATCACCTAACCACTTGGCTTTTCTGGTGTAAATGTGAATAGACTTGTTCCTATTTGTGGCTGACTGGAGTCCTGTCATGTTGGGTTATCTATTTTTTTCATCTTTGATAGTTGTTAATAGACTTTTATTATTTTTGTTAATTTGTTTGTACACATTGACATTTCTTTTTTTTTTTTTTCACATTGACATTTCTATGATGCTAAACAAATACTCTCCACATCTGACACAAAAAAAGAAACCCAAGAAATTACCATTATATCATATCTTACTCCCAAGTTGTCTATATAAGAATAAAGATGAAATTAAACAAAACAAAACAAAACAAAATGCCATGAATACTGTTGATTGGGTATTACAAATTCTGACTCTGGCTTCAAGTGTCTCTTTGATTTTTGAATAATAATTTAATAATTATGAAATATATATTTAAAAGTTTAATCCAGCCTTAATATTATCTTCAGGTCTAAGCTTTTGCTTATGTGATTGTGTTATGTTTAAGTTAGGTCAGATTCTAGACAATGCATAATAAGTTGATATTAAAGCTTGGTTAACTTAGTTCAAGAAACTAGATTTAGAAATAAACTAAAACACAGTTCTTTTCAGGAAAAAGTGGATTTGGGCAGAAATTCATACCCAAGAACTGGAATTAACGATAGGGTAGGAAAAATTATATCTACAATATAATTTTTAATACATAGAGAATACTTAGTTACTCTGCTTTAAAATCTTTTATAATATATGACATATATTGTGGTATACATTTTGAATAGGCAACTATGGAACCTGTAGCAACATGCATTATAGATATAATAAATTATGTTGTTTTCCTACTTTTGAAATAGGATTACTAGCATATAAGGGTACTTACCAGAAAAGAATGAGGTACTATGTTCAGTCTTCAGTGCCCATATATGCTGGGCACAATTTGCATGTCTGCCATCCTAGCACTAGGGAAGTTGAGACAGAAGTATCAAAGGGGCTTGCTGTAAAGCCAAGCTATCAAAATTGGTTAGTTCAGGGTTTGGTAAGAAGTCCTGTATCAAAATGTAAGGTGGAGAAAAACTTGAGAAGTAAAACTATATATTGATGTGGGGGCTAAACATACATGTACAGTGGTGAAAGCTACAGATATGAACATATATACACAAAACTTTAAAAAATCAATTTGTTTTTCATGTTTGTATCTTCAAAATTAAATATTCCAAAGTATAACATATTGCTGTATTTGGGAAATTGTTGCAAAAGCAATGAATAAATCAAGAAAGAAACAAAAATAAATATGTATAAAATATTCCTGTGAAAATAAGTAGCTTTTCAAAATAAGACCAACATCAGAGCTCAGTAGCTTTAAAGCCTCAGCTCTACCCTGGTAATTTCCTATAGTTTACACCACTGGCTTTCCTATTCCATAACGCTGGAGCGATAGTGCACTAGGGTTAATGGTGTCTATTTCTAACACAATCCTTTTGATTTAAGTCCACATACATTTCAGTGATGGTTCAGCTTGGTTAGTCTTGCAAATTAGCATTACTAAACCTGGATGCTCTTAAAAGAGATGTGTTCCCAGACAAGTATAATGACCAATTTTCAGGGCCATGAGTGTATTCACCTAGAAAATAACTGGTATCCCTTCAGCGTGAGATACAGATGCTCATGTATTGATTTCTTTTTTTTTTTTTTTAAAGGTTTCAGTCATTTTACACAGAATTTTTAAAGGAACAGCAGCTCATGCTGCCTGCCTCACTGCCAAAAATTCACATACAAAGAGAAAAAGAAGAGATAGGGAAGGCAGACACCTGACTGTGTGCCTGCTATGCTTATGCAATAATATGAAAATAAGGCCAGCTCAAAATGTCCATAGAAGATTTCCTTTCTAAAAGAAATTAAAAGATATGAAGGAAAGTAGAAAAAGGTATAAATTTTCATATCTGAATTAACCTAATGAATTTTTGACTAATATGAGTTGCCAAGTTTTTTCAAATTACTAGTTTTGTTTTGCTATCTTTCCAATTGAAAATACCAACATAAATATATTTGAGCTCCAAGCAATATCTTTATTTGTTTTTATATTTATTCAGATTGTTTTTATAATCTGAAGTGATCTACCAAGGTGATGAGTTTAACAAACTATTATGATGTAAGTAGTTTACATAAAAAGCAAACAAACAATGTAAACTTATGAGCTTGCATTGAACACCTTGCAAGCCAAGACACTATGAGAATACTGGTAAGTTACACATCATTTGATTTTGTAGAAAGAAACAAAACTTTAGGCAACTGAAATAAATAGTTTTGGGAGCATATGTAGTTAAAATAAAATACTTTCTTTTCATATGACACATTGAGAATATCAAAAACTAAGGAAAACAAATTCTCATATTGTACTAATCAAATCACTAATAAAAATATAGCTGCCCATCCACTTAACATTGCATGTTTATATTTTCAGTTTGTTTTTTAAAAATTAAAAGAAAAATAATACTGAAACTCAATGAAGTTAGTAAGATATGTTAGCTGAAATACTGAGTAGTTATTAAAGTAAAAAAATAATAGAGTGGAGTGTGGAGGTAAAATGCTAAATCTTAGCCTTCTGAATGTAAGATAATAAAGATCAGAAATTCAAGGTCATATCTGTCTACATAAGCAATTTCAAGGCCAGCAGAAACAAAACAACCAAAAAAGAAATTATTAATTAAACTGTAAACAAATATATACTTAAATATCTATGTTAGAAGGAGGTAAATTAAATGGTTACACTCATATTAAAGGGAAATCTAACCAAAACAAGTAGACTCATGAGTATTATTTCAACCTTGCCCAAATAGTCCTAGGACCACTGTGGTAAAAAAAAAAAAAAAAAAAAAAAAAAGCAAATTTGTATAATAGTAAGATTGTAATCCTTTCATAATAAACACCAGGCTTGACACCAAACATAAAATATAGATGCCTGTGTATATTATGAAAACTCTATTCCTGGTCTGGGATGGGTGCCCTGAGCAGACCTTGAGCACAAACTCTGTAGCCAGTCCTACAGCATCCAGAGGTGGCTCCTCTTCCGGGCACACTGATAGGCCCAGGATCAGAGGATTGGAGTTGAAGAGGATACATTTGTCCCAACACTGGAAGGG
>JADRCD010233360.1:0-23839 GCA_019843815.1 Montemys delectorum | reverse complement strand
CATAGCCTGGGGTTGATGAAGCATACCAAAAGCATACCAAAATCGATACCCAGCTGCCCAATCATGATAAGAGTATTCTAAAGAGTCTCCCTATTTAAATGTTTTTAAGAAAGTGGAGTGAAGAACAGCAGCATACATAAAGAAGTTAATTTAGATAGTATTTAATATCTTTGTATGTCTTGTGGATTGTCATCTTTTATGTTCTTTTTAAAAACCATCTACAACTAATGTTTCCTAATAAACTGTTTGTCAATTTTTATGTGCTAAACATTTGTTTGGAAGGTTGATTTATTGTTGTAGTTTTAAGAGTTCATTGAAATAATAGAAAACATGTTAATAACTTATACCTATAATCCAGATTTCATTACATTTTGTCATATTTGATTCCTTCTTTTGTTTGAGTACTTTTCAGATTTGAGATATTTTTCTTCCAAATATTTGGACAAATAAAAAACATTTCTATAGAGTTTAAAAAAAAAAAAGAAAGAAAGTGGAGTGAAGAACAGCAGCATACATAAAGAAGTTGGCATTTTATCTGTCTTTATCCCTCTTGTGATAGTAAACAACTGCTTTCTTCCAGGGCATGGTGACACAACTATACTCCCCCGTACTCAGGATACTAAGGTAGAAGGATCAAGAGTTTGAAGCCAGACAGGGCTGTATAATCCTGTCTCAATAACTTAAAGCTAAAAGCTTCATTTCTCAAAGCATCTAGTTAGGAAGGACACCAAATGTATCATGTTTCCTTATGCTGGAGATCTTAGTAGGTAACTGTAATGAATACATACAGCAGGGACTGACTCCTACTGTGAGCTGCAGGGGCTCCAGGATTTGAAATCTTTGTGCTTACTGTGAACAGTAAGGTATGTCCAGTGGGTATGTGCTGAAGAGCAGAAAGTGACTCTAGTAAATGACCCTGAATCAGCAAGATGGGACTCTCTGCATGGCTAAACAGTATTATTTGACTAATAACACCTGAGTCTGGCAAGGAGCATATTGACACCTCACAGTAGTTCACGTTCAAAAATTATACTGGAAGTGACAATCAATAGCAGATCATGAAAAGAACTGGAATAAAACAGGGCTCTACTCAATAATTATAGAACTTTGACATGATGCATGCCAAAGAATCTACTGCCAAAATCAAATTCTACTGAAATCAGAAGATCTTGCATTTGAAGATGTGTCCCATCAGAACATGGCAAACTGATTTTATAAAAGCAATAAAAAAAAAAACCCAACAACCTACTGGAATGATAATGCAAAATTAAAAATAAAAACAATTAGTGATAGCAGAGTAACTCCATGATAAGATGAGGAAGAAGGTGTCACACTCAGCTACTCAATATCTGCATCATTACGAATTAATATACATTCCATATATGTGTATATATGATATAAATATCTCCTAAAAGAAAAGAACCATAATATAAGATATGTATAATCCCTAAATACTGAGCCAGGCAGGCACCGCCCAGCAGGTTGTCCTGAAGGAAAGGCACTGCGCTAGAGGATGAGTCCTGTGACATTTCCGTTCATGCCCTGATTTTCAACAATGGCTGACTTTCTAAAGCGTGTCCTTTTCCCCCTCTTTATTCTTATCCCAGGCTTTCCTTTCCCCTCCCTCAATGCCGACCAGAGTAGTGTCAGGACCTTGACAAGCGTGACTGTATAGCCTGGCATTTCTTTTCCCAGTGTCCAGATGCTACATGGAGGTGAGCACACAATCTGCTCTCAGGAACAGCAGACCAAGAACACGGGTTGGCACTGAGAGTTATTTTTGAGACACTCAAACCGAACACACCACCAAATGTCTTTTTCCTCAAGTGAAAATGGATCAGACTGTGATGGTGGAGGATCTGCTTTTAATTACGTTCAAGAGTCAGCAGGTGTCACCCAATCAAGAGGACGGTTTGTCCAGCACTTACTCCTAAATAGGCATTTGTACGTCCTGGGGCAAAGGTGTCAACGTACATGAAAGCGCTGCAGAGCCTACAGAATTCAGTGCCCAAGATTGGGGGGGGGGGGGGGGGCGGGGGAGCTGGTCTTCAAAGGTCACACCTAACCACAAAACCCGAGCCACTCTGCCTGCTTGGAAACAAGAATAAAACCAAATGCAGACGAGAGTTTGTGTTTTAACAACTCTGACTGAAGTTCTGAGGCAGACAGAAAGCGATTGATAGTGACACAAACTGGGGGACAAGCAGCCAGAGCAAGCCTGCTCTCTTCCTAAGGTCTACCCTGGAAAATACAGAACAAAACAACATTAATGCATCTGGATTAATTAGTCTAGCAGAATCACACTGAGCAAAAATGTAGCTTCCTAGAACACAGGAAATATAGTGTAAAGATAATATAACCAACCAAAGAGCTTTGGGGAAAAAATTCCCAATCTTTGAATTTGCCCCTGATTCTATAACAGTGCCAGGATTTTAACTAATACCTATGATATTGTTTATACTGTAACATAATAGTCAATATAATATCTCCCCAAAAGCTTTCAACTATCATTTGTATGGATTGAAATATGTTCTGCTTTTACTTCGGAGTTTAAATGTGTAATATTTTGTTATATGTTTGTATTATTTATATTATATATGCAAGGACAGTTATCAACTGAGAAGTAATTCCTTCATATTACACAAGACATACTTTTAAAGAGGCAGATATGAATCTCTTTCCCAGATTTGTTTTTTTTTTTTTTCTTAAAAAAAAAAAGAAAAAGAAAAAGAAAAAAAACGATGCAGGGAGAAAACATGACATCAGTCTGTGAACCTCCCACTAAAATCTGAGGTTGCAAAAGGGCATTGTGGAGACTTCTTCAGGCTCCTTTGTATATAGCTGACTCACAGAGGAAGAAGTGGTGAGCATTTACCTAGCAGGGCTTAAAAAAAAAAAAAAAGCAAGCAAATCCTTTGCAGACTGAAAAGAATAGAGTTGATGGTGCCTTTCAATATTATTGCAACATGTTTTACAAAGCAATGAATTAAGCATTCCCCAAGCAGTGCTTTGGAGCAAAGCACTTCCATTTCTCTCTCACATGTTTACAGTTAACATCTCCAGGAATCCAGACTTATCTACAATGCTATAAAACTCACCTTCCTTGAAGGGAGGTTGGTCTTTAGGCTTCTTTTTACAGAAGAAGTATAAGTCCATCAACATTATAAACCTTAACCTTGCTCAGAAGGAGGATATTTCATCAACTGCACTTTACTGTAAGTCTCAGCAAGAAATGAGTTGGAGAGGTGCACACTGATAATTAATGAGGAAAACCCACACTATGCCTGGGCAGCATCTTGGCTCACAAAGCAGATGGCCAATTTTTTTCACTACATACCACACCCAAAGTACCATGAGTTTTATGAGATGTGTCTCAAGTTTCTTAGCTACTTTATCAAAAAAAACATTTTAAACATTTTATTTAAATTCATGCAGTCATCCAGAGAAATCTTAGTGGGATGTTCTACTAGTTCCTAACAACATGCCTCAGTGATTCAACTACCCATGTTATTTTCACACTCTGAAACAGTATTAAGAAATGACATTGTCAAACTGAGATTTGACCCAAGTAAATATGTAGTAGTTTGTTTAAGAGTTGGGTACATAAAAACAAGTCAAATTATGAACACCAGCATTTACAGCTCTTGATCTAAGCAAGGACAAAAAATAAGATATATCATATAATTTATACTTTACATATAACCAGATGAAAAGGAGGAAATGTGGACAAGCTCAGTGGAAGTGAGGTTTAAATTAGCATGTTGCTCATGGTAGAGTAGTTGTCATGCATATGTGAAACCTGAAGTTCATTCAATAACCTGCACCATGATAAAGAACTGAAGAAAGACAGACAAAAGTAAAAAATCAATATCCCCAAATGATTCTAAATTGTGATTTTTGTCTAGTGTGTCCACTTGACCCTGGTAGCAGGAAGGTCTGTAATGCCCCCTCATGGCCAGGAGGCTTAATGGCAAGCAACTCTACCAGTATCAGTTAAAAGACAAATGGCTGAATGCATTCATATTCAGGCTCAAACAAGACACTTTGATAATTAATACTGGTTTCCACAAATGTAAAAGCATCCTTCTTAAAGATCATTAACATTAAATATCCTCTACATTTTATCTGCTCCAGAACTTGATAGAAACACTATCCAGAAAAAGGAAAAATCACATTCTCCAGAAGAAAGAAGATTTCATCACTTTTAAGGATGTGGAGGGCTTGGGGGGAGGAGTGGTGCAGGAGGAGCAGTAAGTTCTATGAAAACAGCACACAGAATTTGCCTGGGATATAAAATAATTTGCCTTAGAGTATGACAACATGACGCACAAAGATTGGATCATTTAATTTCCTCACTTAAAATATTTAGGCAAAAAATCCTGAAAGATATTTTTTAAAAATTTAAGGCAATAAGTAAGTAATCCATTCAGAAACCTTTAAATACTTTCTTCAAATAAGATACAAAATATAAAATTGGATGAAAAGTGAGGCCTGTAGATTAACTAATTTCATAGTTATACAAATAAATGAGTTTTATGGTCAACAAAACAGAAGTTAAGAAACATCAAAGATGACAGTTTTCCAAGAACATAAAACATATTATAATTAAACTATTTGAAAACTATTATACTTATTCTAGAATGGGTTAGGTAGAGTTTTGGGGAGAGAATTCAATCCTAGAAGTTATCTTGAGATACTTAATGCTATCTTATTAATGTCTTTACTGGGGGCAAGAGTCGGATGTTGTAGAAGAAATAAACTTTTTTATCACCTGGTTAGACAACCTTTTATTTTTTGCTAAACAGTCAGATAACTAAAGAATACTACTTAACTGATTAACAGGAGAAAAACACATTTGCTTTTAACTAAGAAAATTTTACTACTAGGTACAACTGGGGTGAATATTCCTTTTAACTATTAGCACTTGAATAAAATATGTGCAGTACAGAGAAGAACATAGATTACCATGTAATTACACTTGTCCATAATGAAATTCAGTTAATTAGTTTAGGGTATAAGTGCTTAGCATATTCAATTAACTTCATTTAGTGAACAAAATTTGCTAATGAATGATAATGTTTAACCTAATCTCTAATTCTAATGGAATACATATACAAGGAAGAGAGGCAGAGGTAAGGTGACTGGGAGACAGACAGAGACAGAGTCTAGGAGGTAAAACCTTAAATACATTCTTTAATAAACACCCCAGGAGTCAAGAGACCATATAATGTCCATATATATATTATACATTTACATATATATATAGTCATGTGAGTATAATTCTACCAGGAGCTTATATACAATACTCTTCCCAAAGTGAACAGATTCCTATCAAATGGGAGTGTCTGCAACTGTATAAAAAATAGAAAAGGCATTAGAAAAGATAAATCTGCTCATTTGGCATCTGCTAGCTTCCAATGTTAACCCATAAAACCTAATTCTGAGCAAACCAAAAGTATTAAAATTTTCATCAGGATGGGAGTTTGGATTACAAAAGCATTCCCAATGATGACCTCTAACTTCTCACGGTTTCTGACCACAAGTTATAAATATAATGTATATTAAAATAAAATTCAGAGATGCTAAGTTAGTGTTCTTTGCAAAGTAAATTTTATAAGCACACTGACCACCACATGCATGCCCTTCTACATCTACTTAATACTGTAATAGCCTTTGGGGTTTACATCAGACTGTAGTCATCATACCATGGGAGGTCGCATAGCAGCTGCAGTGGGCACCAAGACATGCTCATTCTGGTCATATTAAAATACTATCAAAAGATGCATGCTTCTCCCTTAAGACTACTATTTAAAAATTACCAAAAAAAAAAAAAAGCCACCTGTGAAGAACTTATTAGAGCCAGATAATTTGCTAATGATCGATGGGGTTAGATTCCACTGTATCACCATGTAAGGTGATGGATGGAGAGCCAGCATATTTCTTAGTCACCCACCACTCCCTACCTCTTTGGAGGGGAACCTGTTAAGATCAAAGTCTTTCAATACTGAAATGCCACAGGAGGAGGACACTGCGGGGGAGCAGAAGAGGAGGGCAGTGGCACAAGGTAGAAGGGAGCAGGCCTGATGTTACTCCCAGTGGCTCTGGATAGAACCCATATGAAGGCTACAACGATACAGATCCACCTCCCAAAGCTTTTCCTACACATCTTCAAGCCTATGAATCTTGTGAGAATCATCCCCATGCCAGCTCTAGAGTTCTATGATCCTATGATTCCATCGTTCCATTTTTAAACCTGTGGAGTGGGAGTGTTTCTGAGTCCCCTGCTCACACAGATGGTGGTGGGATGAATCTCAAGAATATGTTGCATGTAGTAAATGCCCACTTCACTACGTAATCACCCCCTGCCCATTCCACACAAACCAAGACTGCTATCTCAGGGAGAGTCACTGAAACACCAGTGCTTTATTAATGGCAGCACAGCAGCAGCAGCAGCGCATACATACGTAAGGAACACAAAAGAAGGAATTTCTCCCAGTTACACACACCTGGCAGTGAACATAGCAAGAATACAGCACATGGAACAGGGTCACTTTTCTACATTATCTCCACAGAGTGGGGGAGGGGGACAGACTGGGAGAGGAAAGAAAAAAAAATGAACTCAATGAAAGATAAATTTTTATTTCTACACTCCTGATGTTCTAAAAATACGCCACACTAAAAGCCATTTGTCAAGGCAACCTTTCTGAGACTCTTAACACGACCACCATGCCAACCACCAGTTTCCACAATTGCCTCTCTTTCAATATTACTTAAGTCCTTCTCTTCCACAAATTGGCTCTGTGCAAAACTGCTGCCCAGCACAGCATTCTCCTATCTGGAGTTCGGGTATCATCGCTCACTCACTCCAATCCCACTGCTTATCTTAGAGCCATTTTATGCGTCCTGTTACTTTCTCAGCCTGTCACTGCATATCAGACGCCGGCAGAATGCATAGCATCCTACGATCCCACCATACAACTGTCCATAGTATTTAACATGGCATTTCTTTACCTTGGTTTCCTTAGCAGAAAACTCTGAGGAGTTGGAAATTTTCATAGACTTTGACCGGTGGGACTGCCGCCGGATAGAATCCTCCCGGGAGTACTTCACAGAACCTGAGGTCCTCACCCGTACCTTGCTGGCACTCTGAACACTATTCACGCCAATCATTTTGAAGGTCTATCAGGGAATAGGTTTGGAGAAATAAAAAGGCACTTTCTACCCGTTACAAGGCTCTAACGCTGAAGGAACTCTGCCAGTTGTACTCCAGCAGCTCCAAGCAGCTCCTGAGCAGCTCTCTGCGATCGATCGCCTTAGCTTAGGAAGCACCAGGCTGCCTCCCCCAGCATCTTCAACTACCCTGTTTGCAGCGAGTCTGATTGTTCCAGGCACGGCTCACGTCACTGGCTGCAAAGAGGAAAAAAAAATGCAATCCCACCCCTGCTACTCGGCTCTTTTACACATACACACACACACACACACACACACACACACACACACCATATTCACATACGGGAACAAATGGCAATTGGCCAAGCAAGCAGTTCATTAACATTCCAAATAGCAACACCATTTCTCTGGTGATATTGTGCAGTAATCTCATTAATGTCAACAACAAAACAGAGATACCACAAATAAAAGTCGCAAGTAATCCGGAAGGCACCACGTGTGGTGAGAATGGATGGAGCTACATTTCTAAAAGGGGAAAAGAAATGCAGATGGGTATCAGGGTGTCACCAGGCTCAATCAATTACAGGCTTGTGGCAGAAGACTAGCCACAAAGGCATCTTGGTAATCAATAATTTTCCTTTCTTTCCTATTTCAAGTTGTGTTTCTGGTCAGAAGAATTAAATGTTTCCTATGACCTTAGAATGCTACAGCCTGGTACTTAAACAGGAATTGCTGACTTGCTCAGCAAATGCAGGAGGAGATTAGCTACCTCCCTGTCATACTGAGAGTTAAGGGGGAAAAAAAGAGGGTGTTAAATATGGCTTAAAATAAGATCAATATATCCAATCCAGATCAATAAGGAGATTTTTCCAAAGCCACAAATGTTCTGTGTAAATGGGAACCTGCTGCTTTTCTGAGAATTACAAGTTGGACATTGTTAGAAAATGAGATATGTTTAGTTCTGATACATGAAGTTACTTTTGAATGTAATGTCTACAACTGTAGTACCAGACTTGCCTGGCGTCACAGGCAGCAGGTCAGCTGCAGAATCAGCTCTTGGTTTGGGTATTAATACAAATTAACAAAACAAAAATAGCATGTAAAAACTATTCTGCCAAAAATGCTGCCTCAATTCCCTATGGTACTTAAATCTAACTCCCTTTTTGATTCTTGAGAATTCTATATAGCATACAATCAGGTACTGGTGTATTTGGACATTAAGGTACTGGCCTGCTGTCCCCCTCTGTCAACCAGCCCAGGGAAAGGGAACTCTGGAGCCTTTGGGTTTTTGATATGATAGGCTGCGTTCCACTTCCCTTCACTGTCCCCACCTTTTCTTTGAAGCCTCAGGGCTTCAACTATTCTATAAGCACACTGCAAAGGTGAGTGGAATTTAGTTTAAAATAATAATAGAAAATAAATTTCGAGGCTCTCAGGGCTCAGCTGCCCCTAGGGATGCATGGAGTTCAGAGTCTAAGCTATCATTTTGTCTTCTTTGAGGCATACCTTTCTCACCTCAAGTAATTGGTTAGGAATGTAATGGCTTTATAGTTTATGGGGCATGTTTCAAAGATATAAAACCTGTACTGTAACTGCAATGATGCTAGTCATTGATAATATATGCAGATGTAGCTACAGCATAGTGTAGCCACTGGAACATTCACGGTGGACCCCCAGAGATACTGCATCACAGCAGGTTGACAGCAGCACCCTGCATGTAAGTGGAGTCGCCTCAGAGTGGGCAAAACAGACAGCACCTTTTATTTCTGCCTTAGGATATTTGCCAGTCTCCATAGGTGGCTTTAGAATTTCTCCTGAGGTGGTTTTCTTTTCTCTATCAAGTGTTACTGAAAACCGTGAGAAAGAAAACTACATCCAACAATATGACATCCAGCTCAAGTTCTGGGAGAAATGGAAGGAATGGATTATTTTGGCCCTATTGCTGCCCAACTGGTATTAGCCATAGACTTTAATAACTAATAACCACTGGCGTCTGCTTAGTACTCATAACCTCATCACTTGTACAGATAAAGGTGGTCAGTCTAGGATGCTTAAAACAACCAGATCCAATCCCTTACACTGTGCTACATGATAGGGCATCATCTCCCCCACACTGCAGATGTAGTGAAGCTTTCTAGAGCCAGTGAGAAAAGTCTTCCTCCTTCCCTACCCTATATTCTGTGTTCTAGAACACACACCTCTGTTTGTCAATGGCCCTCACAGCCCAGTGACTAAGAGTAGATGGTGCCTCTGAGTAGATGGTGCCTCTAACCTCCTGAGCACCTGGGACTGCTAGCTCTTTGGGTTCCCTAGTACTCTCAGAGTCCTTTGGTTCTCCATCACTGTCCTGATCAATCAGATCCACGTACTCATTGCCAGGTTAATGGACCAGACTATGGTCTCCATACCATCTTTGAATGGAACATGGGCTTGTCTGCTTTTTTGAACCCTTTCCAGTGATTCTCACTTGCAGCCTGCCCTTCTAGGAGCTGTGTTGCCTCATCCCTTACCCCTGCCTTACAGTCTTCAGAGTTGGCTTCTCATCATCCAGGGGTCGGCCTAAGGGTTACCTTTCAAAGATATTGCCGCTAGCTACTCTTAAGAATCCTTATCTGCTACACTAGGCATTCTCCGTTATGAGCCCTACCACTCCAGTATCTCGAGGACACTCATTTGGTCTAAGGTCACAGCCATCTCAGAAGCCATGTCAGCAGCTACTAGAGAACAGTTTAGTGACTACAGATGGAATAAACAAACTACTTAAATATAAGACAAGTCTGCCTATCATATTTCATGGCACTGACCTTGCTTTTAAAGGAATTTAATTTTCTAAAAAATGAATACAGTGAAAAGCAATGGATTCTTTTGATTTGCTTATGAGAAAGCATTCAATTGAAGCCTTTTCCCCATTCTGTTGCTTGAGCTTTTTACTCAGAAACAAGAACTACTACATGTTTCATATGCATCTCTTCAGAGTGAACCCATACATACATATGTATGTACACATCCATTTACTTCTTATGGGCAATACATGGAAACACAGATATTATTGCTGTTTATTTAATTGCAGATAAGGCTATGTAATTCATTAATAATTGTATAATATTACATTATTATGAATATATTGTGTTTCATTGGTACCACATTATTGGACATTGAATTTACTCCAATAAATTTGCTCCAATAAATCCAGAAAATATGTTCAGAAAATATAGATGCGATATGTCATATTTAAATAAATGGCTTTCTAAACAAACTGTATTTTTTTCAATACTTCCTTTCTACTGCCCACTGTCTTGATATGGCTATATATGGTTTACAACTAGATGCTATATGAAAGAATCAGTTTAAAGACATATCACATGGCTCTGTTCTGCAGTAGCCTACTCTGAGGCCTTGCCTGTTCTAGACATTAGCTGGCCTATGCAGACAGATTGCTTCCAATAAAATAAAGGCAGGCCTCCTAGAGAGCAGCAGCTGTTTAACAGCAAAAAATAACTTTCCATGAGAGCTTCAGCAAAAAACAAAGGTGACTTCCTTAACAGAACAGAATGGTAGGAGAAACTATTAGGGCAAATCCAATAACCAGGAGTGCTGTGCACTGGCACTTCATGTTCTGATGCTTTCTCGGAATGAGGATACTATCTATTACAAAAGTCCCATAAACGTTCCTAAAAAGGCCTTAGCTAATAATAATAGTAATAATAATAACAGCTACAATAAATCCCATTAAACATATACTTTTATTATGTGCCTTGTAGGTAATGGGTAGTGGGGACATAATGCGACTCACACAACTTCGAATCATTCAATTATGGTAGCGCACTGGCAATAGTAAATTCCTCTGGAGTATCAAGGAACCTAAAGGCTCACAGACCTTAAATGAAATAATTGCTAGAACAATAATGGTATGTAGACAGAAGTTTGCCTCTTTTCTAAAATAATATTTGGAAAATTAGCCAAACATACAAATAAACAAATACAAAAGAAATAAAGCGCCGAAACCAAACATGAGCTAAATGAAGGAAAAGTGAGAGGTTCAGTTACGGACACTAGAGAGAAGACACAGTAGAAATGAATTGTAGGAATCAATCTTCTAGAGGCGCAGCAGGGTTCAGGGGGTGGGCGGGACTTGAATCAGAGCAGGCCTTTTTGCCCCTTTGTTCTCAAAACAGAATGGTAGTTTTAATAATTCCCTAGTTCAAAGGGCTCCCATGCTTTATTTCCCTAGGCTCCTCAGATTACATTTTGAGAGTGAGGCAGGGTGAGGTGATAAGATGCTGATCTGAGAGAGGGCTAAGATTTTCTGGCTGCTGTCACACAGCCAGCATTCCTGGAGAAGCTACTGCTATTTAAAGGTGCTGATGAATACAACTCTAAGCTAATCCTGTGGACTCACGCTCACCATCATACTTGGACTTAGAAATAATCACCTCCAGCCTCTTCGTTTTCAAGATGAATATTTCTGAGGTAAAGAAACTTGAAGGGACTTATTCAGGACCTGATTGTGACAGAGTTTCTCACTGTCTAACACCAGATGGATTATTTAGGTGATCAGGGGGAAATATGTTGTCCTCTACACCATTTGACTTTTAAAAGCTAAACATACCGCAAACATATATGTCTAGGTGGCACCAAAGCTTAAAATGGTTGCCTTGGTCTGCCTTCTTCTTGAGTTTCTTGTGGTTTGTGGGTTGTTCTTGCTATATTCTGAACTTCTGGGCTAATAACCACTTACCAGAGAGTGCATACCATGTGTGATCTTTTGTGATTGGGTTACCTCACTCAGGATGATATTCTCCAGATCCATCCATTTCCCTAAGAATTTCATAAATTCATTGTTTTTAATAGCTGAGTAGTACTCCATTGTGTAGATGTACCATAATTTCTGTATCCATTCCTCTGTTGAGGGACATCTGGGTCGTTTCCAGTTTCTGGCTATTATAAAAAAGGCTGCTATGAACATGGTGGAGCATGTGTCCTTATTACATGTTGGAGCATCTTCTGAGTATATGCCCAGGAGTGGTATGGCTGGGTCCTCTGGTAGAACTATGTCCAATTTCCGGAGGAACCGCCAAACTGACTTCCAGAGTGGTTGTACCAGCTTGCAATCCCACCAGCAATGGAGTAGTGGTTCCTCTTTCTCCACAATCTCTCCAGCATCTGCTGTCACCTGAGTTTTTTATCCTAGCCAATCTGACTGATGTGAGGTGGAATCTCAGAGTTGTTTTGATTTGCATTTCCCTGATGACTAAGGATGTTGAACATTTCTTTTTTTTTTTTTTAATTATTTAAGACCTTTATTAACAGGTGCTTGCAGTTTGTTGGCTTTTTTGAAAAAATCAAGTTGTAAACTTTATTACAAATTAAAAATGAAGTTCTTAAAAATCTCAACTTGACCAGATATGAAACAATTTAAAAACCGTTAAAGGTGTATTGAGAAAAACCAGGCCTTTTTTTTTTTTCTTAAAAAACACGTTTGTCATTACCAAAAAGAGACATCTTTAGATAAAAATAATAAAAACCCCATGCTGCATAGATAATGCAGACAGTTCTAATGTATCTGGTCAGCAGGCAAAAAGCAAGCACTTAAGGTCTTCAGCTCCAATCTTTGTTCATTTCTTATTGCTGGAATTTCAATTTCTACTTGTTGGATGACCAAACTGGATGATGGTAGAGATGGTAAGCCGGCATTTACTCAGCCCCGCCCTGCTCAGCCTCGGGAGCAGATGAATTCTCAGCTGGTGGATTAGCTGCTTTTGTCTCTTTAACATCTTGTGGTTTAGGGTTCTCTGGGCTTCTGTGTCGGTAATTGAAGTTGTGGCAATACCGACATTGAGGTGGCTGCTGAACATTTCTTTAGGTGCTTCTCAGCCATTCGGTATTCCTCAGTTGAGAACTCTTTGTTTAGCTCTGTACCCCATTATTTAATAGGGTTATTTGGTTCTCTGGAGACTGACTTCTTGAGTTCTTTGTATACATTGGATATTAGTCCTCTATCAGATATAAGATTGGTAAAGATCTTTTCCCAATTTGTTGGTTGCCATTTTGCTCTATTGACAGTGTCTTTTGCCTTACAGAAGCTTTGCAACTTTAAGAGGTCCCATTTGTCAATTCTTGATCTTAGAGCAGAAGCTATTCCTCTTCAGGAAATTTTTCCCTGTGCGTATTTGCTCGAGGTTCTTCCCCACTTTATTTTCTATTAGTTTCAATGTATCTGGTTTGATGTGGAGGTCCCTGATCCACTTGGACTTGAGCTTTGTGCAAGGAGAAAGAAATGGATCTATTTGCATTCTTCTACATGTTAACCACCAGTTGAGCCAGCACCACCTGTTGAAAATGCTGTCTTTTTTCCACTGTATGGTTTTAGCTCCTTTGTCAAAGATCAAGTGACCATAGGTTTGTGGGTTCATTTCTGGGTCTTCAAATCTGTTCCATTGATCTACCTGCCTGTCACTGTACCAATACCATGCAGTTTTGTTTTGTTTTGTTTTGTTTTATCACAATTGCTCTGTAGTACAGCTTAAGGTCCGGGATTGTGATTCCATCAGAGGTTCCTGGTACAAAATATCAACGGAAGGAGTTGCAGAGACTAACTATGAAACAGAGACTGAAGAAAGGACAAGCCAGCCTGATATAGCTATCTCCTGAGAGGCTCTGATAGTACCTTACTAACACAGATGTAGAGGCTCAGAGCCATCCGTTGATCTGAGTATAGGGTCCCCAATGAAGGAGTTAGAGAAAGGACCAAAAGAGCTGAGGGGTTTGCAGCCCCTTAGGACAAACAACAATATGAACTAATGAGTACCCTCAGAGCTCCCAGGGACTCAACCACCAACCAAGGACTATACATGGAGGGACTGATAGTTCTGGCAGCATGTGTATAGTAGAGGATTGCAAAGTCGATCATCAATGGGAGGAGAGGTCCTTGGCCCTGTGAAAGTTCTGTGCCCCAGTGTAGGGGAATGCCAGGGCCAATAAGTGGGAGAGGGTGGGGTGGCAAGCATGGAGAGGGGGAAGACAACAGGGGTTTGTTCTTGTTGTTTTTGTTTGTTTGTTTGTTTGTTTTTTTGGAGGGGAAACTTGGAAAGGAGAAATCATATGACATGTAAATAAAGAAAATATCTTAAAAAAAATGGTTGTCTTGAAATGGAAGTGGATTTGGGGTGGCAAATATCAGAAATGGAGATGATCGTTTATAAAAGTTATGGAAAGAAGACTTGAAAAAAATCAACTCTATCAGTACTAGCTTACAATCCATGTCAAACGTGGTATCTTCTGCTCCTTGTAGGCGAAGGCAGGCACCCTTCCGTGCAGTGGGTGCTCTTCCTTTCCAAACATTGTGAGATCACAAAACTTCTACAGAGCTGTATTTGCCACCATCAGTGACAATGCACCTTTACAGTAAGCAGGGTGACATTTAAGAACCCAAACTAAATGTACGCCTCTTGTCTTCATCTACATTACCAAGCTGATACAGCATTTTCAGAGAACCCATTTTGAAAATAAGTAGATATGGCAGCTTAGCTTCTCCTACCATTTTATGCCCCTAAACAAAAACCTGATCCTCTAGTCTAGACTAGTCTAGTTACACGAAGTACTACTGGATTTGACAATAGCAGAGCCTGTGCTGAATTTCACTGCTAGGTGTCACTAGTCTACTGATTTGACCCTAACCCCCCTTTTTCTAAACTGGGACTCTGGAAATTTCTCACAAAACACAGTCTTGTCCTCCACCGACTGTCTGTCTTTGCTCTTTTGTTCAGAAGGCTGCTGAGCTAGCTTCAAATATACACACCATTACTTTTGTCCATTTCAAAACCAATGTGAAAATTTTGCCCTGCAGGGTGACTACAAATTTCATAAACAATTAGAATGTAAACAAAAAACTAAAATGAAGTCATCTTTGAAAAGAACTGATCACTGAACGTCATGGACTCTGTGATCTGTTTTACCAATGGGAACGTGTTGCTTCACTCTAGCAGACTCAGTCTTGCCGGTAGCATCACATGTTTTTAATTCCATCTGTTCTTGAAATATTCAAAGTAACTATATGGGGGAAAGCCTTTAAATAGAACCTTCTTATACTTAAAATTAAATGATATGGCCACGTTCAAACACGAAGGAGTCCCAAATTTTTTTTTTAAAAAAAAAAAGAAGTATTTTTCTTCTTGAATTAAGCCATTCATGTGAAGTTGTGTAGATCAGAGACATGCACTAGCTTTGGTAGTTAGGGGTGAAGCAAAATGCACAAAGACTCCTGCATCTAGGACACAGCTCCATATAACTAGCATTTTCTCCTCAAACTACTACATTGTGAAAAAAAGGCACAGAGCCCTATTCTAGCATGACAGATTTTCTTGAGGAGGGTAGGTAAACCAACCTATTCTATACACTGGAAATATATAAATTCTTGTTATAAGAAAGTAATCTTTATGCTGTAGAAGAGTAATGGCAAGATGCAAATATAAAAATAGGGTAGCCAAGGCCTCAAAGCAGTTTTTCCAAGGTGAGTAGGCTAATAATTGTATATGGAGTAGTAGACACTGAGAAAATGTTCTGTTCCAGAGGCTAATCCAAAAAGGCTACCCATAATTACCTCTTTACACCATCCAGTGCAATAATAAAGATTCCCAAGGCCTAATTCATGCCAGGCACAGTGTCTATGAGGAAATGATAGGATTGGAGACCTTGCCCTCATGGTGCTTCATAACAGAGATAAATTATACTGCTATGCAAGCGACTGCAAATCAAAGGAAATAACTTCACTTGCCTGTTTTCCTAAAGCTTTATTCAGAGTACATCTATTTCTTTTATCTCACTTTTATTTATCAGTAAAACCCTTTAATGCTTCTATCAATCATCAAAATTTCTGAGTAGTTTGTTTATGGTTTTGAGTCAACTATTTTAATCTGTATTAGTTTATTTTCTCTTTCTGGTGATTAAAAGACCTGGCTACGCAACTTAGAGGAAGAAACATTTATTTTGGAAACATAGTCCATCATAGCAGGGAAGGCACTGCAGCAGAAGCAGTGTACCTTAATGTGGTAAAGAGTTGGCCCACATCTGGACAGATCAGGAATGCAAAGAAATGAGAATCCTTGGCTTTGGTCTCCGTTTTTATTCAGTATGAGAGTCCAGACCAGGGAACTGTTACCCACATGCAGGGTGGTCTTTCCTCCTCAGTAAATTCTCCCTGGAAATGCTTTTACACATATATCTAAAGGCTCATTAAATCTGTATTTCTAATCCAAACAAGTTTAAAGTGTAAATTAATCATCACCCACACACACAATGGTTCCCATTTGATGCTATCTAAAAGTACTTGCAGTCTCTATAATGCAAATGACAAAACATGTTAAATTCTGCTAAACATTTTGATTTCTCTCATTTACTATTCCAGGTGCTAGGAACAGATTATTATGCAGGCAGAATACCTTTCCTACTGAGACAATCAAATAATCATTGATTAAATAATCAATCCCTCAAGCAAAGATAAATCAGTAACACTGTCAATATTGTAATGAAGAAAAATGCAGCATTCTGAAAGGATTCCAACCTATCCTGACCTTATAGAGGATTGATTTCCCAGAGGAAACTAGAAAATGATGACTGAGACGGGATTGAGGGATAAACTGCAAAAGGCAGAGACCCTGAGCAGGGTATACACCATTCCTGAGGCACAAGGGAGAAGAGTAAATATGAGAGACCGAGAGACCAATGAGTCCCAGTGGTAGAAGGAGCTGTGGGATAGGAATGAGATAAGCCACCGCTTGGGTTTACAATGCAGTGTCAGAATTTCAATACAACACTAGATAATGTTTCTTCCTTTCCAATAACTAATATGAATTCTTGGGCCATACCAACAGATACTCCCTAACGTACTACAATCTTAATGTTTGCACAGGGTAAAATCAGAGGCATCAAGGATCGGTCAATGGTCTATATGAATATGGAATATATTTAATTGCTGCTTACCACCTTAAAGGTTTACTTTAACTCACAGCAACACCACTGCAAGATAATAGCTGTGGCAAGAATCTTCATCAAAAAGGCCACAGGAAATTGTTACTTTATGGTCATTTTCTGTATCCAAGTCCTTAGTTTTACAAAAAGCACAACAAGCAAACTGTCTATGCTGGATAGATGTTATTCAAATATCTCAGTCACTAGGTCCATCTGAAATCTCAATTTATTATTATTATTACTATTATTATGATAATTATTATTATTTCTCCCCCACCCCCATCTCATCATGTAGGAGGTTGAAAAAATATTTTTAATTCTTAAAGCTGTACTGTGGGGTTTCAGAAGTCCATTTCCAGAAACAGAAAGTCTAGGGGGAGTTCAGACCAGTACTACCTTGCCCTAAAGGATATTGAAGGGTTTTGAAAACCTGTGAAGCAGATTCAGAAGAAAACTACTTCATATTCCTAAACAGATAAAGGCTAGGTGCTACATAATACATGAAATGTCTCATGCTCAGCCAGTCTTTTTGAGGGCTGAGAGAAAGAAGGCTAATTCAAAGGCATTTTGTCTGACTCACTGCTGACATTGCTTCTGGCTTCCTCTTTACCCGCATCGGCTCCTACATTATCTGTTGGGTTTCTATGGAACCAAACCAGCTAGAAATTTGTAACCTTAAACCAAATCACCAAAGAAACAAATCCAACAAATTTACAGTCTAACTTTCTCTACCTCATCCAAGTTTCTGTTTGTAACTTCCCCAGCCCAAAAGCATGCATGGCGGCAGTCAACTACAAGCCTTATGTACCAAAGAGACCTGTGGTGACATCTCGGTTTGACTGATGAGTTCAGAAGAGTTTCTTAAATTCCGCAAACTTCACACAAAAGCAAACAGAGTAAGCAAGCAAATGAACAAACAAATAAGCAAAGCAAACGAAAACCAAGGATAAACATGCCACACTGGAAAAGAAACGTGTCACACTAGATGCTCCCTGATTTTAGCTTACTCAAAGATAGTACATCTTCCCACTTTAGAAGGATTCTGCCATATGTAGTGGACAGACTCTGTCTATGTTAATAGCAAATGCATAAGCCCTAAGGTAAAAGAATTTTGTTCCTTGATGTTTTCAAATAAGACCACCTTAAGGCTGTTGTGGCATACACCCCCTCCAAAGCCTCCCCCCACACATGCTATTGTCCTCTATTGTCTGTTTACCTTGGTTTAGGTCTGTTTCCCACCTAGGATTCTCAAAACAATCATCACTTTGAACTCCCTGATCTCTCTCTTTCTGAGCCAAGAATCCTGGTTAATACAGATGATATCACATTATAGAAAGTTCAAAGAAGCATGTAGCATGGCGCTGTGTATACATGGTATGTGCAGCCATGAACAGTGGGGCGGGACCTTAAATGATCACTAATTTGGGATCTGACTATCCTCTTGGCTCAGTCTTACAAAAATACTAAAACAAGTCAGTACATAAACTCAGGTTCTTTTCTCAGTAACAAAAATTAATACAATACTGGCATCTACTAATGCCTGGGTTTCCAAACAGGAAGTAAAACATCTCATTTCTCTTACCTGTTACCATTGGCTCTGGGAAAAAAGTCTTACAATGGTAACAGGAAAAAGGAAAATCCATCTCAGGGGGTTACTAACAAGAGAACTTACCTACCTACAGGGGGAATAGCACAGACTCCTACCCACAAAGAGAGCTATGTAAACGGAGGGAGAAGAAAAGTTTACTAGTTGATCACTGCTCTTCTTCATCCATCCCTGGATGGAATTTGGGGGTTCCCTTTGGAAAGGAAGGGCACAGATAGTCTTGCTGTTAACTTGCTCTCATAACCACTGCATTGTGAAACAAGCTCCTGGGAAGGAAGATCTGCCTCTGTGGATGATCCAACGCTGCTCTAGCTCCATCATCCCACTGAAAACAAGTGTAAGGGCCACCTCAGCATCACAACTGGTGAGGGGTGTGGAGACCTTTGGAAAACCTGAATCATAGTCCACAAACTCAAATCTTGCTTCCTTCCAAAACCCATTTTTTTTTAAGATGTATTTATTTATTATATGTGAGTACACTGTAGTGGTCTTCAGCTACACACCAGAAAGAGGACATCCGATCCCATTACAGATGGTTGTGAACCACCATGTAGTTGCTGGGATTTGAACTCAGGACCTTCGGAAGAGCAGTCAGTGAGTGCTCTTAAGTGCTGAGCTATCTCTCCAGTCCCCAAAACCATTTGACAAAGCATGTTTTCCCAGGAAATTTCAAGTAAGTCAGATGCTTTAGCCCCCAGTACTTCATTAATCCTTAGGGTAAACCTTCCTAGGTACATGTTATTAGTTCCTTATCGTGGGTGGATTTCATAAATGGCAGCTAAGCTGCCTAAAGCCACTCAGCTACAAAAGGAACCAAGTTGAACTCAATGTTGAATCTACCAGAATCCTAAATACTGGACTTAGCTCTGCATGGTCTAGATCACTAAGCAATACTTTGCTCAGTTTCTATTACAATACAATTCTAGAGGCGAACTGTCATTAATTCAGATATTGTTTGCTACAAAATGTCTCTAAAATGATCACGGTTTTTCTATATCTTAATAGCAATAGAGTATGATACTGGCCAGCTTATGAGCAATTTACTAGCCTATAAAAATAAATGAGAGGTACTTAACTTTCACTGAGTTTGTTCTGAGAAATCCAGCTACACCATCTTTCCTTATCCTAACTAAAATGAGAGAACAGGAGTATGCATCAGATTAATCAGACCACCATTAGTTCTATGAAAAGAAGCATAAAATAGCAAGTATAATAGAAGTATATCAAAATTTAATAATTTGAAGTTTCATAGTAATCTCATTAAATATGTATAAACATAGTAAATTTAATTTATTCATATCACAATGTAAAATGTTATCATTCCAGCACTCAATTGACATAAAAATTACTGAGACATTAACATTCTTCTTTTTCCTTATTAAATCTTAGAAATTGGGTGTATATTTTTACACATATGAAGCATTTTAACTTAGCCAGCTCTCAAGTGCTTTACAGTGGCATAGGGCTAGAGGCTATGGTATCAGATGTCATACAAAAAGGTGAAAGCACAGAGAACAAGAAGCTAAGAACAAGAGTGAGAGTAGAGAATTTATAATAGTTCTACAACATAACCTCTCTCAAGCCAGCAAAAATATTTGACAGTGGATTGGGTGCATGATTAAACACAGAGCTCCTTTCATTACCAATCTATTCAAACAAAGCCAGTTTACAAAACAAAACAGAAGTATTTCATTTTGAGGTCTGAGGCTGATGAAGGAATATACGTTCCAGCCAGAATTCACTAGGACTACTCTAGACAGGTAAGTAGGTAGGCTGTCTTCAGATCTTTACCTCTCCTTCCATTCCTCCAAGTCCGATAACCAGTCCCATTGCCAACGCTATAACAGAAGACATATGATATCCTCTCTTTATTCTTTGTCCCCATTCCCAGAAGGCTAAGCTGATCCTGATATAGCCCCACAGCTCCTTCCTTCTACCCCATCCCCATTCCTAAGTGTCACCCTTTAATACATAGAGAAACATTTTCCCTGGAACCCACAGTGGCTACACCTAATACGATCCCAGGGAAATTTCTCAACAGGCAACACATAGCCACCACATTCCTCTAACCAAAGAAGAAACAGAAGCCAAGGAACAAAGTACCCACCCAAAAGAGACAAGAACAGGTATCAGCAGCCTAGAAGAAAAATCTTCCCAAGCCCAGATGCCTGGAAGCCAATATAAATCCCAGGCATCGAAGACAAGACAAGAAGTGAATGTCTCGGACAATGAAAATGTTAAATCTAAAAACTCCTCACATAAACATCCAGGAAATCTTGGACACTATGAGAACATCAGACCCAAGAATAGTAGGAATTGATGAAGCCACAGAAAATATTTTCAACAAAATCATAGAAGAAATTTTTCCCTATCCTAAAAAAGGACATGCCTGTAAAGGAAGCGCATGGTACACCAAATAGACACGACTGGTGAGTCCACCTCCCTCGGTAGATAACAGTCAAAACACCGAACAGAGGATAGCTCCCTCGGTAGATAATAGTCAAAACACCGAACAGAGAGGAGGACAAACAAATAATACTAAAAAGCTTCAAGGGGTAAAAAACCAAGTAGTATATGAAAGCAGACCTATGAGACGAACACCTGCCTTCTCAACGGAGACTATAAAAGCCATAAGGGCCTGAACAGATGTCCTACAAACTCTCAGAGCCCACAGGCACCAGCTCAGAAGACCATACACAGAAAAATTTTCAATCACAATCGATAGAGGAAATAAGGCATTTCATGATACAAACAAATTTGGACAACATCTGTATACAAATTCAGCACTACACAAGGTGGTAGGAAGAAAACTTCAACATAAAGAGGTTAATCATACCCAAGAAAACACAAGGAATAAATAATCCCAAAACAAACAGAAAATCAAAAAAAGGAGAAACAGACGCAACAACAACAACAACAACAACAACAACAACAACAACAACACAATACCAGGAATTAACAACACTGCTCATTGATATCTCTCAATATCAGTTATCTTAATTCTATAATTAAAAAAATTCCAAACAAAACAGCATAAGAAACAATCTGATACAGCCACTTTAATATATGACAAAATAGACTTAAACCAAAATTCATCATAAAAGATAGGACTACATACCAATCAAAATCTAATAAAAGGATATGGTACCGTAGCATCTATGTAACAAAAACAAAGAAAAGGAGTATGTATGTTCATAAAAGAAACACTACTATGGCCTACATCACATATTGGCCCTTACCCACTGATAGTGGGAGACTTCAATACCCGACTCTTGTCAATAGACAGGCCAACTACACAAAATCTAAACAGAAATGCTGGAGCTAGCCTACATAATAAATGAAATACCTTCTAGAGCTGAATGAAAATGAAAACACAACATACACAAACTTATGGAACGCAGTGAAGATGGTTCTAAGAGGCAAGTTCAGCACAAAGTGCACACATAAAATATTGCAAAGATCTCATATTAGTCACTTAGCAGCACACCTGAAAGCCAAAATGAAGAAATTGCACCGAAAAAGCAGAAGACAGCAAAATAAACACAGGGCTGAAATCAATAAAATAGAAACAAACAAAATATTAAAAAGTCAATAAAACAAAGAGTTGATTCTTTGAGAATATCAATAAGTTTGACAAGCCCTTATCCAAAATAATTAAAAGGCAGAGAAAGAATATCCAATTAACAAAATTAGAGACACAAGGGGGGTATAACAACAGACGCTAAAGAGATCTAGAGAATCGTAAGGACATACTTTAAAATCTATACTCTGACAAATTGGAAAATTTAAAAGCAAATGATAATCTTAATGTATATTTTAATGTATATCACTTTACAAAGTTAAATGAAAATCACATGAGCAATTAAAAAAAAAAAACTCCAGTGAAATAGATGAAGTAATTAAAAGTCTCCCAACCAAAAAACTAGGGCAATATCTTAGTATAGAATTCTATCACACTTTCAAAGAATTAATGTCAATATACCTTAAATTATTCCACAAATTAGAAATAGAAGGAACACAGATCCACTCATTATATGAGGCCACTGTTATCCTGATACCCAAACCACACAAAGATCCAACAAAGAAAGACAATTATAGACCAATTTCCTTTAAGAACATAGATGCAAAAGTATAATAAAATACTTGCAAACACATCAAATGATCATCTACCATAATCAAGTAGGCTTCATTCCAGAGATGCAGGGATGGTTCAACATATCTAATCAATAAATGTAATCTACCACATAAACAAAAGACATGATCACCTCATTAGATGCAGAAAATACCACTGGAAAAACTCTAACTTCCTGTCTTAGTTAGAGTATCAATGGTGTGAAAAGACACTATTACCAAGACAACTCTTATAAAGGCAAACATTTAACTGGGGTTGGCTTGCAGTTTTAGAAGTTTAGTCCATTATCATCATGGCAGGAAGCCTGGCAGCATGCAGGCAGACATGGGGCTAAAGAAGCCAAGAGTTCTACATCTTGATCCTAAGGCAGTCAGGAGGAAACTGTCTCCTGCAGGTAGTCAGGAAGGTCAGCATCACATTGGTCAGATTTGAGCATGTATATGAGACCTCAAAGTCCCACCTCCACAGTGATATTTCTCTCTAACAAGGCTATAACTCCTTCAATGAGCCCACACCTCCTAGTATTTCCCATGGGCCAAGTATATTCAAACTACCACACTGCCTTTAATGATAAAAGTCCAGGAAAGATTAGGGATACAAGGGATATATCTCAACATAATGAAAGGTGTTTACAGAAAGTACATAGACAAAGAAACTTAAACTCTAAGCAATTCCACTAACATTAGGAATGAGGCAAGGTTGTCCACCTTTCCCATACCTAGTCGATACAGTATACAAAGTATTGGCTAGAGTAAAAACACAACTGAATGAGATCAGGGGAAGAAGTCAAAATATCTTTATTTGTTGATGACATACTATACACAAGTGATCCTAAAAATTCCACAGGGAAATACCTAAAATGATGTACACTTCAGCGAAGCAGCTGAATACAAAATTAACTCACAAAAATCAGTAGGCCTCCTATATACAAATGACAAACAGACTGGGGAGGTCAGAGAAGCAGC